>JAJLYH010000102.1:0-47797 GCA_030571675.1 Arxiozyma telluris | reverse complement strand
ATAACACTAACACATTGGACAGTTATTGTTTCATTGTTTGACAATCTATTTTAATCTCAATTTCTTCTGATACATTTGACCATAGTAGAACATCAATATAGTTAGTTTCTTTTTCCTTCAATTAATTATCACTTTATTGTTGACTCATAGTTGGTTCTGTTATCTTCTCTTCTCTTATCATATGAAATTACTTTTTATTATTGACTCATAGTTGGTTCTGTTTATGTTTCTCTTTTCTTATCACTTGAGGTTACTTCTTATTGTTGACTCATAGTTATTAATTTTATTTCTTTTCATGTTTGACTCAGATTGTTATTTTCCTTTCCTTGCTTTTTTCTTAATTTCTTTTCGTCTTGTTTCTCTCGAAAAACTTTTCTTGCAAAATTTTCTCTTGAATCTCTTTTCTTTTTCTTGATCTGACTCTGCTTCTCTCGACGTTCGAATTGTGACTCTTCTGCTTATTCCTGAACACGTGACTTGTATTGTTTTTCCACTTTTGACCTGACTTGTTTTCTCAGTTTCCAGATGGCAAGGTATAAACTAACTTTCTAACCCTAAATGACATGTTAGGGTTTTACTACTTCTATATACATAACTAACTTAAGACTGATGAGTTCTACTACATATGTTACAATTTTGTGTGGTAAAGTCGGTAAGTAAATGGTCTATAAACCTATATATGAATAATCTATGTACTTCTCTTTTTTTATATAAATTATTTTTTTAATAGAATATATTTTTCAAGATGGAAAAATATATTTTTGTCGAGGAGCAATTCTAGCATAAATAATATTAATCAGCATAAGCTTCCTGTATTGGAAAAAAACCAGCAAATATATACATAAAAAATATTACTTAAGATGTTTAGAGAGAAATTGTAATAATTTGTTCTTTACCTTCTTATCCTTGTCTTATATAATTTTATTGTAGGACAAACAATCTACTCTCATATAGTTATGTACAAGTTTGTATTTTATCGGTTTTAATATTATTAATGCCTATTGATTTATATCCAGTCATTTTCGTATTTGAGTGTGTAGCTTCGTCCGATATTTCCAGCACTTTTTCTTTCAGTGAACCACCATAACAAGAGCAGTACAAATCATCATATTAGTATCAAATAGGATAAAAAAATTTGTTTTTTTTTTCTGTTATTTTTATAGATGTTTTTGTATAACTTTTTAAAATCATATTAAATTGTAAGGGGTTACCTCAAGTAATATACTAAAATATGGATATTAATTATATATAAATACTTACAAATAATATAGTCGTTGATTCTAATTAGTAAACCAATTATATAATTCTTATTATAGTTGTGGAGTATTCTAGGTTGTGCTTAATTTTATCTCTTAGGTAGAACCTAATAGATCTAATAAGAATGTGAATGCTGATAATTACCTCTGGCACACTATCTCAATAATCATAGGTCTCTTAAATAAGTTTCTCCGTAATTTGCCACCAAGGTTAATCCGACGATCGTTCATTCGAATGGACTCACAGCCTGGGTCCAGAGTTTCGGTTGCTTTTTAAGTACTTTTCCTTAACATTCTGTGTTACCCAGGGACTACGTATTTCAGGATTTTCCAATTAAGGCTTCCTACATATTAATAATTTGTTGAATTTTTTTGGATAAAAATTATGAATTTTTATTTTTTTCAAAATTATTTTGAAGAAAATTTATTTGGTACTAAATATAAATGAAGTCTTAACTGTTTTAACATTTCAGGATCACTTAAGAATCAAAGGACTAAACTCCCATTCATAGTGTAATATGTAGTCTATGTCCAACAATTTCTAATACTATTAAGTGGTACTCATTATAAAATCCATTAACACCTTCCAAAATGACCCATTATCCGTTATTGATCGAAAAACAACTCTTGCTAATTTTTTTTCTTTTTTAAATTCAAACATATTTTATGTTACGCATTGTCAATTTGGAGAATTTTGCTGCGTACAAGGAAATAATTTTAGTATATTAATATGTTGTTTAATAGGATCTCCAATATAGCAAATTTCTTCTTTGTACTTATTAGTTTTCAACTCAAGCATATTAACTATTGACGCATTCACAACTCAACTTTCATATTTCAATATTTTAAGAGA
Organism: Arxiozyma telluris; assembly: GCA_030571675.1. Lineage (NCBI taxonomy): Eukaryota > Fungi > Ascomycota > Saccharomycetes > Saccharomycetales > Saccharomycetaceae > Arxiozyma > Arxiozyma telluris. The sequence continues at coordinate 45,688 of JAJLYH010000102.1, read as the reverse complement.
GTTTTCATTTCTCTGTCATATATTTTAAAATATCTACATAGTCTTTCTGACCTACCGTATCTACCAAGAACACAGCGCAATATTTTTATATTGATGGTAAGTAGCAGATGATAATTACTTCATAGTTAATAAAAACACTAAGCAAAAAGCAAGATAATGTACACAACTTAACTAGAAACCAATACACACAGAATCATACCAATAACACCTAGGTGCCTGGATGGAAAGATTGGTGAGGTGGCATGCTTAATGGTTAGAATACGGTATTGAATCTGATTAGAGGAGTTCCAGGTAATAATAATTAAATCCGATCTTATTCAAGAGACCCTTGATTATTGAGAAGATAAACTAGGGTTAAGTGTCTTATTTATATATATCTAAGTACTGATATTAAGAGGTAACTCTTAATATCACATAAGAACGACAACACAACTTATAATGAATTAATAATAAAATACTAGGATTACCATGTAAGACTATATAGAGTTTAAGTAATGGTGTTCATACTTATACTATTCAATTTCATTCATTTAAATACGACAACTCTTACAAGAAACCACTCTAATAGACTCTATGTGTCTCGTATCTGCATTATACGCATACTCAATATTCTCATGTAAAAGATTCTTTTAATTCTACAATTTTTTTTTTCCATTTTTTCAATTTTTCCCTTTCCTTTTCTTAAAGAAACTGAAATAAGAGATTATAGATATATACACCATGAATTCTAATGTAAAAGTTGTACCAGAGTAACCCAATTACCATGTTTATTCTATTGCAAACGTTTTGGACTGCTTGCAACATTGAACAACTGTTAATCCTACCTTTGATTTTCCTCCAGTGACGTTTGTTTAATTTTTTGAATATTGGGCAGAAAGAATATGGATGAAAAGAAGACCAGATATGATGATCGTCGTAAACTACCTTCATCTAGTGAACAAATATTAGAAAAGTCTACAAAGGGTGCCACAATCCTTATGTTAGGTCAGTTTTCTACTAAAATTATCACTTTTATATTGAATAATTTATTAGTAAGATTTTTGTCTCCAAGGATATTTGGTATTACATCCTTTTTAGAATTTATCTCATCCACAGTTCTATTTTTCAGTCGCGAAGCTATACGGTTATCAACACTAAGAATAACACATAATGAAGAGGATATGATTGAAGATAATAACATTAAGAACATTTCCAATGAAAAGGATGACTATAATAATAAAAACACCACCACCACCAACAATAATAATAATGTGCTACAAATAGCTGTGAATTTTTCACATGTTCCACTATATATTGGTATTCCCTTATCTCTCGTATTAACCACGTGGCAATACAGAAATATTAACGAGTATTTTGTGTCATTACCATTTTTCACTTGGTCAATATTTTTTATTTGGTGTAGTATTATCATTGAATTATTATGCGAACCCTTTTTCATTATTAATCAATTAATGTTAAATTATTCAACCAGATCACGATTCGAGACTATGGCTGTTACTGTGGGATGTATTGTGAATTTTGCGGTAGTCTATGCCTTTGATCAAAAATGGTTTGATATTGTTATAGATAGAGAACAAGAAGTGTCAAAGGAAGGTATTGCCATTTTAGCATTTGCATTAGGGAAATTCTTCCATTCTATATCTTTATTATTATTCTATTTTTATGACTATTTAAAGAATTTTGCTCCAAGACGGTCCTTCAACTTATCATTAACAAAGATTCATAACAATAATTCCAAAAATTCCAAAACATCTAAAGAGTATCACTACTTTGATTCAATAATCTTTGAACATTTTAAAAAAGTATATTTCCAATTATGTTTTAAACATCTATTGACTGAAGGCGACAAATTGATTATCAATTCTCTTTGTACTGTTGAAGAACAAGGGATTTACTCATTATTGTCAAACTATGGTTCTTTAGTGACTAGATTATTATTTGCACCCATCGAAGAGTCTTTAAGATTATTTTTAGCTAGGCTTTTAATAAATCAAAGATCGAAGAATTTAAAATTGTCAATGGACGTTCTTATCAACTTAACAAGATTCTATATTTATCTATCGTTAATGATTATGGTCTTTGGACCTACAAATTCTTCTTTCCTTTTACAGTTTTTAATTGGATCTAAGTGGTCAACTACCTCAGTTCTAGATACAATTAGAGTCTATTGCTTCTATCTCCCATTTTTATCATTAAACGGAATCTTCGAAGCATTTTTCCAAAGTGTGGCTACTGGTGACCAAATTTTGAAACATTCATATTTCATGATGATCTTCTCCGGTATCTTCTTATTGACCTCCTGGATTTTGATAGATTTTTTGAAATTATCGATTAATGGATTAATTATAAGTAATATTTTAAATATGCTTCTTCGTATCACATACTGTGGAACTTTTATTACCCAATTTTATAGGAAGATTCATAACAATCAATCTTCCTTTTTGTTCAATTTCCAAAATTTACAGATGATCACTTTGGTTTGTCTATTGATCTGTGGTGTAGATTGGTTATTGATTGGGTATGTTAAGAATTTTAGACAATTGTCGATTAATGTTGTCTTGGCCATAACTTTATTGATTTTGATATTGTATCAAGAGAAGATGGCTATCAAACAATTTATGGGTAGAGAGAAAGTTACAGCAGATAAGAACACCTGAGAAAATTTTAATTATGTATATATATATATATATATATACTTTCAACCTTATTCTCTGTTTACTTAGATATATGCATAGATATCAGCATATATATGGTTATGTATAAGTATTTGTGTGTGTGTGTGTTTGAATATTTATGTAGTGGCATAACGTAAAATGTAGATAGTTTACTGTGAAAGCATATTGATCCCAAGTTGTTTGTATTATACGTTATATTAATGAAATTGGAATGTATTGGATATTAATAAAAAAATTTTACAAAGCAAATAAAACAAGAAAGTTTATTGATGAGAGACGTATATAAAAACACAGCTCTCTTACTCCTGGATTCAAACAGTACACATCTATATGTATGATAGTACACGCAGATCTATTTCCTAGATTATCATGAGCAACAAACATGATAAATGATATTCCGAAGAAACAGCTAATTGGAGATGGTGAACAGGAGCAAGATGACTCAAAACTAATCAGGTTTGTGACATTTAATGTGAACGGCATCAGGACGTTTTTTCAATACCAACCATTTTCCCGCATGAGTGAATCATTAAAACAAGTGTTTGATTATTTTGATACAGATGTCATTACTTTCCAAGAGCTGAAGATTGAAAGATCGGTGGTTCAAAAATGGGGCCAAGTAGACGGTTTTTATTCTTTCATATCTTTACCTACTTCCAAAAAGGGTTATTCAGGTGTTGGTTGTTGGATCAGGAAATATCCTGTTGACCACCCCTTACATCATTTTATGAAAGTTGTTAAAGCTGAAGAAGGAATCACTGGTTACCTTGAAATAAAATTGGATAAACAACGAACAATACGTTATAGAGATGATCCAAATGTAAATATAGGTGGATATTATGATATTTTGAGTGAGGAAGATGCTTTGGCAATTGATTCCCAAGGTAGGTGTGTTATTGTGGAATTGGTATGTAATTTAGTCATATTTTCCACGTATTGTCCAGCTAATTCAACAAAAACTGAAGATGGTGAAATCTTTAGGATGAAATTTTTAAAAGTTTTATTTGGCAGAATACGAAATTTAGAAAGAATGGGTAAAAAAGTGGTCTTGATGGGTGATCTAAATGTGTGTCGAGATTTGATAGATTCTGCAGAATTATTGGATCAATCAAATATTAAAATAACCAATGGAAAAAATGATATAAGTGAAATCTATTTCCCTTTATGCAAAAACTTTATTTTGAACCCTGAAACACCTCATAGACGTCTTTTAAATCAATTATTAACAGATTCTTTGATTCCAGAATGTTCTGAAAATGGTGTTTTGATAGATTCAACAAGATATATTCAAGGTAGAGGTAGATTAAAAATGTACACAGTTTGGAACACTTTAAAGAATACTAGACCGTCGAATTTTGGTTCAAGAATAGATTTTATCTTGATAAGTGATAAATGGAAGGATAAAATACGAACCAGCAACATCTTACCAGAGGTGATGGGATCAGATCATTGTCCTGTTTTCACTGATATTGCTTTTACAATACAAGAAATTGATTGTGTCCCAAATAGTGATGCAAAAGTTCCAAAATTTGAAGCAAGTTTTAAATATAATTTATTAAACCACAATATTCTTACTATGTTTTCTGTGACATCTAATAAAAAAAGAAGTATCCTTTGTTCTTCATCTTCTTCCTCCTCTTCTTTGAATAGAGATACTACCAACAATAGCAATTTGACTTTGAAACGTCCAATAAATAATTTATCAAAAAGAATAAAAAGTAACTCTAGAATCAATACAATTGATTCATTCTTCACAAGGACAAAATTGGTGGGAAATGAGGAGAAAAGAACCACAAAGAGCATATATTTAAAAAGATCAAGAACAACCAGTGATGTAACAACACCAGAGCCAATATCCAAAAGTAATAGTAAAAAACAAAAATTGACATTTAAAAATGTTTTTGGTGAACCACCAATATGTAAACATGGCGACGAAACTGTACTGAAGACTTCCAAATCATTGAACAATCCTGGGAAGCGATTTTGGACTTGCAATCGCCCTAGGGGAAGTGTAAACGACGATGAATCATCTTGTGGGTTTTTTCAGTGGGTTTAATGAGGTCAAATATATCTTTATTTTGCAATTTGTTTTTTATAGCATGTTATTACATAAGAGTATATATAAATATACTATTCATATGCACTATGCATAGGGATTTATTAACAATATATCTTCAGCAGTAATCTAATGACTATTGTCATTTTGTTGCTCTTCAATTTCTTTTTGTAGCCATAATTTATCATGTTCTGAAACATCAAGATTACTTAGATTGGATGCTTCTTGGACTATTGACACTATAAGTGGATAACCAACCAACTCATCAGACGAGATATATGTGGCAATAGCAGATGTAAATAAATCTTTGTCATGATAATTGACTTTGACATATGCAACTTTATCATCTTGATGAATAAAATAATATTCGAGAGCTTCTCCAAACAATCCATGCATTCTTTTGAAGGCATGATTGAGCCATTGTCTCCAGGTTATTTCATCAATTCGTATCTCATTATCAATGTCCTTATTTTGGGATGTTCTGTATTATAATATGTTAGTAAAAAGTTGTTAATAAGCATGCCAAAAAAACGAATAAATCGTATCACCTTACGTACATGAAAAGTTTATAATATTGCCATTCTCTAAACTTTCTATCACATATTTTGGTTGTCAACATCGTAGTTAAGAAATAGATCGGAGAGGAGGGGGTATACATTGCCCTTAAAAGAATATCATCAAACCTTCTGTTTAATAATTGTTTAGATTATCTCATCTCTCATATCTGTAAACTACTTTAATTCCTTTTCATTTTATTTTTTTTTCATTCTGTTATGAACACAAAGGCTTTAAATTAATTGCACCATTACACCATATTTAAGTATTAGAAAAATAGTATTTGTTTAAATCATAAATTACTAATATCGTTCCTATATATACTATCATGATCATCATTTAAATTACTAGATAAGCTTAAATAATCTACACTGTTCAAGTATATCTAAATGTTACTAGTGCGGTTAGTATCATCCTCGCTATTAGATGGGAGTATAGCATCTTGTTGATCGTTGGTATCAGTTAACAGTGGGGCTTCCCTTGATTCTTCAATGTGATCAGTGTATCCTTGATTAGATATTGTAGTATCAGTGGCATCCACACCTACATTATCATCATCGTCATTAAAATCGATATCGAAGTTGCTATCATGATCAATGAAACTAGCCAAATCATCGGCATCCTCATCATGGCCAGCTAGCAGATCATCAGCTTCATCTAAAAGTTGATCATGAATAAGGCTTGAATAACTTGGACCTCTCCTGGAAGTAAATCTATTTCTCACGAAAGATGCCAAATAGGAGAAGAGCCTTTTAACCAATTGTTTCCCTACATATATTCCTGAGATAACATTAAGCCCTCCTCTAACGACAGAATTAACTATTTTATCTAAAAGATTATTCTCAATAAGTTGTTCTTCGTCACCCAGTCTGATTTCCCCAAATCTTGCAAAGCCACCATTTCTTCTAATGCCACGATCATAGACAATATAACCAAATATGGTAAAACCAATGAAGAACAAAAAGAAAACTTGGAAGAAATAAGTACTACTGACACCATACTTCTCTTTAAATTCTTCTTCTTTGCCTGGACATGGGTATTTATCCATTGTTACATCTAACGTTAAACCGCCTTGACAAATGGATAATGGGACTTTTCTGTAACCAGTTGGTTCTGAATATTCAATTAAATTATGATCAAGTTTACAAATATTCTCTGGTGCTTGGGGTGATAAACCTTCGACTAATTTGCATGTCCCATCTTTAGCCTTGTAATAATTGTAATCGCATTCAAAATCTTTCCTTGTACATTTACATATTTCAGTGATTCTAAAAAAGTCACTCATTGGGATATTCCCAATGAAACAATCATCATGGATCTTCTTCAAATATTCGGTTTTGTGACCAAATAAACATTCATCTTTCGATTTGACAATCCTGGAATACTCAAAATCATCGTTATTTGGATTTGCTAAATCAAAGATACATTGTCTCTTAAAACTGTTGTAGAAATCAATTGTGAATGTCTTAGTATATGGACCATTCACATCACTACCTTCTGCTATTAATAAAAATCTTAAGGCAGAGTCTTGTGGTACAGTAACGATATCAGAGACGATTATGTTATCTTGCGTGAATACATAATCTTTCCAAGTAGCACCAGCATCTAAGGAATATGTGATATAGTTTGTTGCCTTACCATTTGAAACAATGACTAAAACACTACCATGATCACCAAACTCCCAATGATGTGCACCCTTCTTTACTTCCTTCCAAGTCATACCACCATCTTTAGTAAAAAAGATCGAACACTGATCCTTTGGTAGTAAGTATTCACCAACATTACCTACTGCGAACATCATACCAACTGCAGAACCAGATGAATATGTGTCTCTACTATCCACATATTCTGAGGAACCGTGAAAATTCAAAGAACAATGTTCTAGATCATTAATGTTACATCCATATTTTTTACCTTGCGAATCTCTCGCTGGTGCCTTTATGTATTCCCAATCAGAACCATCATTAAAAGTAATCTTTGTTTTTAACTTTTTAGCTTCTTCATTATTCTTGACATTTTCGGCGTTTGATACAACATTGATTAAAAATATACCCTCTAAGTTTTGAACAACTTCAAAATCTGCTAGGCCTTCATTATTTCTATTAACGCCCTTTTGTAATGTAACAAAAGATGTACCATTGGAATTTGATTTCAAAAGATCACCAAAAAAGTGATTGACATTATTATTAGTATTCATATGCATAAATATTGACCCCATCTGTGAACCTAATATAGTAAATGTTTGTTGTTTCAGATTAACTAAGTCTTGTGGTAGTTTGGCTTCTGCAAATTCTTCACCATTTTGTGTGACAAAAGCTCTTAATTCATGATCACCATGATACACAGCTACTACACTGTATCCATCATCAGACATATAACCAATTATATTTTCAAATAATACATGCTTATCATTTTGGAAATCGTCTGTAGTTGATACTAAGGAACGTTTAAGAGAGTTATTATCTCTAACTTGGCAAATGATTAAATCTTGACTATATGGATATTTATATTGAGATCCTGCAAATTCACAATGAATACTATTATTGATTAATTCTTTGAAACTGCGACCACCGTCTCTTGTAATATATGCAACTGCATGGCATTCTTGAGATAATGGATTTTCACAATTTTGACCACCATAGAAAATAAAAGAATATTTATTCTTTGGATCAAAATCTAAGGGGAATCCCAATTGTCTAGCCTCAGGCAGTTTTGTGGAAGTAAAAGTTAGACCTTTATCATGTGTAATGAAAAGAGACCCCTTATGGCCAAACAAGAATGCAGAGTTATTAAAATATGGATTAAAAACGATTTCCTGAACAATTTCACCATTAGTTTCAATTTGTTGAACATTTTGTCCACTATCATGAGAGATATAAGCAAAACCCTTATTATCTGCGAAGATGATTGTTTCACCATCAAAGGAATCAAAGTATTGATAAAAGACAATTCTATTCTTAAATTTATTTTCAGTGATTGTAATCGAATTCCCACTCCTTTGAGGAGAACTGTCTTCAGAACATTTAAATGTCACATCATTTATTTTCATCGGAGTCTTACATTTATCACCTTGAATTAAACTCATTGGTTTTAGACTCAAATTTTGCCTATTCTTTTGACATTTACCAGATAATTTTATTAGATTCAAATCAGGAACACATTTTCCATTAAAATCTTTGGTAAACTCAAATGAACATTCATAATCTGCTTCAGTACATTTATCACAAATCTGTTCACTCCAAGTTAAGTCTTCATAAACTTTCTTAACCAAACATTCAGAACCTTGTTTTCTTCTTTTGTATGAATATTTAGACCCACTTACACATTGACCCCTATTGACAAACCACTCCTCCATATCGGCCTCTTTACATTCTTTGCCATTGAATGCATCAGAAAAATCAATTGAATACACCAAAGTAGATTCAAATAAAGTATGTGGTTTATCTTCTTTATTTAAACTCATACCGGAAATAATAAAATTATGACCTGATCCATCTTTAGTCACTGTAAGGACTTCCATAGGGGTCATAGCTTCTTCTAACTCATATTCTTGCCATGAAAATCCTTGGTCAAGAGAATAATAGAATTCACTAACTGGATCGTTATCTTGATTTGCATCAAATGGAACAGCGATAATGATATTACCATAATCACCTGTTGCGGTAGCCGTGGGGAAATCAAAGATCTCTCTCCACGACATACCACCATCACGAGACAAGAACGTTGATTGTTTAAAGAAATCAGAGCTTGAACCATCTGAAACGGCTCCAGTCATTAACAGAATACCAGGGGTTGGATCCAATTCAAAATCACCAAATAAAAATGGAGTTAAGTGGCATTTTTCGACATCTGCAATATTACATGGATATTTATTTTCATTACCAGGATCCACAATTTTCAAGAAATTCCAAGTATGACCATTATCTGATGATATTTTGGCAATTTCTCTTGAACGAAATTCATAATTGTTGCCATTTTTTTCATTTTTCTCCATATATGAAAATATTTTTCTCATAATACTTGTGCCCTTTAGAAAATGTATATTTTTATAGTCTGTGGTTCCATGACCTTCACCAGAGACACCTTCTAAAAGAGTGAATTTCATACCAGTAGAATCAGATATAAAGACTTCAGACACGGATTTTTCCGCTTCATTTTTCTGTTTCCTACCCTTCTTATCATTTTGCTTAGAGTTGCTATTAGACCTTGAAATTGGAAGGATGATTCTGCTTAAATCATCTTCGTAAATGAAATCGGTTAATTGATATCTGAACTGTGAAGGTACATATGCTTCATTAAAGTTTTTACCATCCTTGGAGACCCACACCCTCTTTGGAGAGAACTGGTTATGTGCATCATCCTGTGTAATGACAACGAGATAGGATTCTAGGATTTTAAACGAATTCACAGTCATATCTTTAAATTTTTCAATTTGTTTAACATTTTTACCAAAATCATCAGTATAATATAATTTGGATATAAAATTTGTCACCATTGGATCCATCATATCTTCGAAACTATCACCATCACCATTAACATTATCATTATCAGTACCTTGCTGCGTATTTGGATCTATGTTCATGAATTGTTCCATTTCATTGCATATAATTGTAGAATCAGGCATAGATAGCTTGGAATCTTTATTAATCTTGGCAAATTCACAAGTAGTACTTATAAACTGGGAAACTACTTTATCCTTATCATGTGATATCTTGGATTCATTTTCAGGTAATATTATTTGATTAAAAGTTTTCCCTGCATCCTTTGAAACGGAGACGAATGATTCACATTTCCTAAAGTCTAAGTAGTGCTGGTCACCGTCACCACCACCATCATCATTCGAAGTTTGACACAAGATGCACGTTACAGACAAATATTCTGATTTGAATGGATGTGTCTTCAAATCACAGAATAAAGGCTGTTTCTTCGACGGTGTATCAATTTTCAAATGTCTCCAAGTGGAACCCATATCATCAGTCATATAATATTCTATTTTATCTTTAACCAGAGCATATGCTCTATTTCTATTATTAAATGGATCTATATCAACCCAAGATATTTCATCGCCGTTCTTATCGATGTCCTGGATAGAATCCCATGTGATACCATTATCTTTACTAAGGACCAATTTACCATCATCTATTCTGAGTAAGGTAGTTGAATCATCAAATGCGGATATTTTAAAGGAAGATCTAGTTTTAATTTTATTAACTTTTGGTTTGAAATCATCTTGCTGTTCATTAGCCAGAGAATGTGGTAGAATAGTAATATACCCTATCAAAAAGGGTATAACCCATTCAACCAGTTTCATTCTAAAAAAAGAAGGTCTGTGTATATGTTTTCTTTATTTTAATTTTATTTTCTTTTTTTTTTTTACTTAGTATTAAAGATTTAATGGATAGAGAATGTATATATGTATGTATGTATATGTATGTATCTATGTATTGAAGCTTATACAGCTATTATAGAAGAGATACCTGGTGATAGGAACAATTTGTTATATTTTTTATGACATTGCTATCAATTCTATCAATACAGAAAAAGAATATACAAGCCCTAATTTTCTTACGTACCGGATAAAAACAAAACACACAAAACAAAAGACAAAAAAAAAAAAAGAAAAGAGAAGAAAAAGAGGCACAGTGAAACTCGTAGCCCTAAAAAGGAACTTTAGGGTTAGCGACGAGTGAAGAGTGAAAAGTTTATTCGATTTGATTTAGCAACACAGAAGTGGTTGGATGCTATCGCCCCTGGTGGTAAATGTTTGTTGTGTTATGGTGACACTTAGTATTACCTTCTATATATATATATATATATTCATAAATACATATCCACATATGGATCGATAGATGGATGAAGTTCTATATCAGTTTCAACGTGTTGAAACAATGAATTTTGTTCGTGCAAGTTTAAGTGAAACCGTGTACTGTAACGTCTTGAGGTAAAAAAATAATTCAATCAGACAAATTGATGTTGTTCCATCTTGAAACATAAAGGGGAAAAAAAAAAACAAAACAAAATTGATGTAATTTTTTACATTATTTGCGTTCTGTTCTCTATTTACTAACGAATACAATCAGAAAACATATTTATATTCAATGAAAATGATATTATTAGATAATATAGTATAAACCAATAAATAATAATTGCAACAGAGGCGTTATTAGCTATATATAGGAAGGTGACTTTGTATGTAACTTTAAGTTATAATTCAATGTGACCTATTTATCTTAGATCCTCTCTTCCGTTCGAGAGTACCTAATACGGCAACATATATAAATAGGTGAACAGCGAGTTTCTCAGAGACTGGTAGAGAGGAGAGAAGGATTATTTCAAACATGGGTAAAAAAATTGTCTACAACATATCGAGTGACTTCCAATTGAAAGCTGTTTTAGGTGAAGGTGCATACGGCGTTGTCTGTTCAGCCATACATAAACCAACGGGTGAAATAGTGGCAATCAAAAAGATCGAGCCATTTGAAAAACCTTTATTTGCTTTAAGAACATTGCGCGAAATCAAAATCCTGAAACAGTTCCAACATGAAAATATCATATCAATATTTGATATACAGAGACCTGATTCCTTTGAAAATTTCAACGAAGTTTATATCATTCAAGAGTTGATGCAGACGGATTTACATAAAGTCATACAGACACAGAACCTGACGGATGATCATATACAGTACTTCATTTACCAGACTTTACGTGGTGTCAAAATGATTCATGGATCAAATATAATCCATAGGGATTTGAAACCGTCGAATTTATTGATCAATTCGAATTGTGATTTAAAGATATGTGATTTCGGGTTAGCAAGGATATTAAATGAAACAAAAAATAACGGTAACGGTAACCATAGCGGTGGAGATCCAGATTCTACAAGGTACAGTAGCGGAATGACAGAATATGTTGCGACTAGATGGTACCGTGCACCAGAAGTTATGTTAACAGCTGCGAAGTATTCAAAGGCGATGGATATATGGTCGTGTGGATGTATCCTAGCAGAGTTATTTAATAAGAAACCTTTGTTCCCAGGTAGAGACTATAGACATCAATTATTATTGATATTTAGTATCATTGGAACACCGGAGAAAGATAGCGAAGAGTTAGAATGTATCGAATCTAAACGTGCTCGTGATTATATCGGCACGTTACCTCACTATCAAACAGCAGAAGACTGGACCCAATTTTTCCCCACTGCGAATCCCCTGGGCATAGATTTGTTACGTAAAATGTTAATATTTGATCCACGTAAGCGTATAACTGCATCGGAGGCGTTACAACATCCGTATCTAGCTACATATCATGATCCAAATGACGAACCCGAAGGTGAACCAATTGGTCCTAGTTTTTTTGAATTTGATCATTATAAAGATGTATTGACTACAAAAGATCTTAAGAAACTGTTATGGAATGAGATTTTTCATTAGATAATTGCCAAGTTACCCCAACACACAACATCAACAATAAAAGCAACTCTTCATCTAAGCTAATTAATGTTTAATAAAAAAAAAAAAAAAAGAGAGAGAGAGAGAGAGAAGTGTTGGTTTACAGAATATGGCACATAACAGTTCTTCTCAACTGATTTAAAAGCACAGTTTCCATTTTTTTTTCCAAAAGAAAAAGGTTAAAAAAATAATAGATAGATATTACTAAAGTGAAATACTCTTTATAAACTTGCAACTTTTACGTAGGGGCGTTACCATGTAAAATATGGAACACCCATCTTTTGTATTAATATATTTAAAGTTATAATAAGTTTTTTTTAGGGGTAGTACATGTTTTAACATAAAAGAAATTCAGTAATATTTAGGGGAGACAGCAAATGCGGTTGGTATTTGTTTTCTTTTCTCCTTTGCATTTTAAAAACCAAAGAACAAAAGAAAAAAAAAAACGGAGTATTGGAAAAGCGGAATGTGGTTTGATTTTCTTTTTCTTTTCTTTTGTTTTTTTATTTTTATTTTTATTTTTCCCTTATTCCTTTCTCTCTCCCCCTCCCTAAAACTTTTCTCTGAATTCTCCCCTTATCCCTCCACCAACACAACCGACCAACCAACAAAAATCTCAAACTAAAACTGTCATCTCATTTGTCGAGCAAGTCCGTCAAACAATAAACAAGAACAAGAAAGGGACACAGGAAGTAAGATTCTTGAACCGCATTACCTTTTATTTTTTTTTTTTTTTATTTAGATAGCAGTTGCTCGGTCGACCTTAAGGTACTTGCGATCACATCTTGTAGCATCATTATTAGAATCATTGCTACAGTATGACTATGAAAAAAAATATTTTTTTTTGTTGTTGTTATTTCGGCACTGTAATTACTCTAATTCTTTTATTTTGTGTTGTCGGCTTATTCATTGCCTTTTCACTCCATCATTGATCGATATCTCCAGAAAATATAGTATATTATTATTATTATTATTATTATTATTATTATTATTATTATTATTATTATTATTATTCAGATTTCTTGTTAAGTGGAGAAAGAGTTTATACAACTTGAAAATTATATAATATCTATCTATCTATCTATCTATCTATCTATCTATCTATCTATCTATATATATATATATATATGTGTGTGTGTGCTTGTAGAATTCTTTGCACAAAATTTCTCGTCCAACTTTGTATTTTCCTTATACACTCACAATTTGAGGCACATTTATTACTTGCATCTTGTTAATGATTTTAGTTTCTGGACCCATCTCACCCATCCACCTACAGAAAATTAAATAATAACTCAAAAACTCTCTTCCTTTTTTATTTATTTGTTCCTTTTTTTTTTTTTAGAACTCAACTAGTCTACATAACAACAATTAATTAATATTCCCTTTTTTCTTCTATTTCTTTTTCTTTTTCTTTTAGTTTTCGATTTGCATTATAGTCTCTTTAGTTCGAGAAAATAAGCAGACAAATAGTGAATATACATATTTTATCCCCTTATATTCTAAAAAACCAAAGCAAAGCAAACCAAAATATAATAAGATGACTGTTTCACAATTATTAAAGCAAAGAGTTAGATACGCTCCTTACTTAGATAAAGTGAAGAAACCACATGAATTAATCCCATTATTTAAGAACGGTCAATACTTGGGTTGGTCCGGGTTCACCGGTGTTGGTACTCCAAAATGTATTCCAGAAGCACTGGTAGACCATGTAGTTCAAAATAATTTACAAGGTAAATTGAGATTTAACTTATTCGTTGGTGCTTCTGCAGGTCCAGAAGAGGAATTATGGGCTCAACATGATATGATCATAAGAAGAGCTCCACATCAAGTCGGTAAACCTATTGCAAAAGCTATTAACTCCGGTCAAATTAAATTCTTTGACAAACATCTTTCTATGTTCCCACAAGATTTAACGTATGGTTTCTACACAAAGGAACGTACAGACGGTAAAATCTTGGATTATATGATCATAGAGGCTACTGCTATTAAAGAAGATGGGTCCATTGTTCCTGGGCCATCTGTTGGTGGTTCTCCAGAATTTATTAGTGTTAGTGACAAGGTCATTATCGAAGTCAACACTGCAACTCCATCCTTCGAAGGTATTCATGATATCGATATGCCTGTCTTACCACCTTACAGAACTCCTTACCCATACGTCAAAGTCGATGACAAGTGCGGTAGAGATTCTATCCCAGTCGATCCAGATAGAGTTGTCGCCATCGTTGAATCTACTGTAAGAGACAGAGTCCCACCAAATACTCCATCTGATGCCAAGTCTCAGGCAATTGCATCTCATTTAGTCGAATTCTTCAGAAATGAAGTTAACCATGGTAGACTACCAGAGAATTTGTTGCCTTTACAAAGTGGTATTGGTAACATTGCTAATGCTGTCATCGAAGGTTTAACTGATGCTAATTTCAAGCATTTGAGTGTTTGGACTGAAGTCTTACAGGACTCATTCCTAAACTTATTCGAGAACGGATCCTTAGATTTCGCTACTGCTACCTCTGTTAGATTAACCGAAGCCGGTTTCGACAGAGTCTTCTCCAATTGGGACATGTTCAAGGACAAGATCTGCTTGAGATCCCAAGTCGTCTCCAATTCTCCAGAAATTATTCGTAGATTAGGTCTTATCGCTATGAACACACCTGTCGAAGTTGATATTTATGGTCATGCTAACTCTACTAACGTCAGCGGTTCTCGTATGTTGAATGGTCTGGGTGGTTCTGCAGATTTCTTAAGAAACGCTAAATTGTCCATCATGCATTGTCCATCAGCTAGACCAACCAAGACTGATCCAACAGGTGTCTCCTCCATTGTCCCAATGGTTTCTCATGTTGACCAAACTGAACACGATTTAGATGTCGTTGTCACTGAACAAGGTTTAGCCGATCTAAGAGGCTTATCCCCACGTGAGAGAGCCCGTGAAATCATTAAGCAATGTGCTCACCCAGACTACAAAGATTTATTGACTGAATACTTGCATAAGGCTGAACATTACTGTGCTAGACACAATAGTCTACATGAACCACATATGTTACAAAATGCATTCAAATTCCACACCAATTTACAAGAGAAGGGTACCATGAAGGTAACTGAATGGAATCCAGTTGATTAAAAAGATCGAGTAAAGGCGAAGTAAGAACTTTTAAGATCTTCCTACCTAACTTTTTGACTATTATTATTATTATTTTTTTTTTTTTTTTTTAGTGTATCGTTATTATATATTCTTTGTGTATATTTCTTTGTTGTTATTAAATTTTAAAACTGACACAAAATAAGAGAGGAAGATTGGTCCATCCTATATGTGTTTATGTTTTTCTATCTTTCCTATATTTTGTTAGAGGAATCGAGTTACTTATACCATGTGATGATGATGAGGTGAGAGTTTATACAGTATTGGTGATAAAAAGAAAAATGCTAGAAACAAAATGTCGGGAACAGGTGTATAAGGTAGAAATTTAATTAACTCTACACATACTGTCAAGTCTTAAGGAAGAGATGTCTCTAACATAAAGGAGATTGAAAGTAATTCTGGGAGGTGGAAAAAATATCGATAAAGAATAAACTGGAGAGATATAATAAGAGAAAAATATAGGAAAAACATATCATAATGTCATTTTTCTTTTTACGAACTATTATTACAGTAGAGTTAACGTTAGCTGTTAACTTGTTGTCCTGAGAAGAGACATAGTAATACAATGTTTGATAAGCTCGAATGTTTAAATTCTTCTGTTTTTATAAAAATAAGCTTAACCTACTCAAAATCAAATGGGTTTAAAGATTATCTGTCAATATATAATAAAGTTATTGGGGTGTAACACTGAGATATGTACTTCTTAAATGATCGTTCCACCAATGCAATGCATATCACTCAAGAAATAAAGACGACCTTTTGTCTTGGTCAGATTAATTGTTCAAAAAGAACTAAAAATAATGTAATTATTTGGATGCTTCATATATTCACTGCTAACCACTAGAATCCATTATTAGAATTACCCAATAACTAGGAAACCTTTTGAGTATTTTCCTACTCGTATATTTCTTATTTCATTGCAGCTGTTCTTTCGCCTTTTCACCTTCTCTGTAAGAATTTCTGCATCACTTTTTTTTTTCCCCTCCTTATCAATAATTTAGATATTATACAGTTGGTTTGTAATATCAATAGAATCAACAGAGAGGCCGATAGATATGTAAGAAACCTAACTGTAAGTCCAGTAGATACGCAATCCTGCGGGTAACACCTGAGTGTCTGGGTGGAAGATTGGTACAGTCATGTGCGCAGTGTTTAGTATACGGTATTGAACTTGATTGGAGAATTTCCAGGGAGTGATAATTATAACAGATCTTGACGAGAGGCCTTTGATTATTGAGGAATTATGCTAGGGATAATCATCTAATTTAAGTGTGTCTTAGTATTGATACTAAGAGGTAACTCTTAACATCAACAAGAAGCTATACTACTACATCAGGGTTATTAATTAGTTGTATATACAGCTTACGTAAGAGTGTTTATATTTATACTGATTGACACAATTCATCCACTTATCACAACGACTCTTACAAGATATTACTATCTCTTTCCATTGACTCATCCATACACACACGTCCACACACACACACAAATATATATATATATATATACATATACATAATCTCCGTACAAACCATTACATTGGAGACATTAAAAAAGAACATTGAAAGTTATTAGTTAGAACAAAACCGAGTAGTCTGATGATGGATGATATCTTATCAATTTATAAGGGCAAAACCGCAAGCCAACTACCAACACCATGTTTCGTTATCAATGAAGATAAATTTAATCAAAACTGTAAGGGAATGCTTGAAAATATTAAAGTATTATCTACTGTTACTGGTAAAAATATTCTATTTAGACCTCATGTAAAAACACATAAGACTGCCATGGGGACTCTAAAACAATTAGGTCATGGAATTATAGATAAACCATTTGATTCTATCCTAGTCTCCACAATTAAAGAAGCTAATGGACTTTTGGATTATCAAACACAAATTTCTACGAATTATATTAATGATATTGCTTTCACTCTACCGGCATGTATACCTGAATATCTTACTCAATTACAAAATATTGCTAAGAGAGTAGATAATTTAAGAATATTTGTTGATCACCCTGAACATATAGACAATTTACTTAAATTTGGTAAACCTTTAGATAACAAAAAATGGTCGATATTTTTGAAGATAGATATGGGAACTAAGAGAGCCGGTGTAGTATCTAATTCTGATACATTTAAACAAATAATCCAAAAACTCAATGATCCTAACGTTTCACAATGTATTGAATTGTATGGGATCTATGCACATGCAGGTCATAGTTACGCTTCCAATAATATTGTGGAAGCCAACCAATTGTTACTAGAAGAAATCAAATCCGCCAATGAAACTGCTTTACTAATCCAAAACTCTATCCCTAATTTTGATGTCAGTAAATTAGTGCTATCTATCGGTGCAACACCAACCTCAAACTCTCTAAGACTTAGGGACGAACCTCAACTCATTCATTACATTAAAAATGAACTTATTGCAACATTAGAGATTCATTGTGGTAATTATTGTCTTTATGATCTCCAACAAGTATCAACAGGGTGTGTCTCCGCAGAGGAAGTCTCTGGATTTGTGCTTGGTTCTGTGGTTTCAAGTTATGAAGAAAGAAATGAAATTTTGACCAATGCCGGTGTCTTGTCTTTGACAAGAGAACTATCCAAGTATAAAGGTTACGGTCTATGTATTCCATTAGATAGTATGCCATTAGCACATGATAAATATGCCATTAATTGGTATGTCGACAGAGTCTCTCAAGAACATGGAATTCTTAAACCCTACGATAATAAAGATGTCAATACCACCATGTTACCCATAGGCAGTAAAATTGCTATATTACCACAGCATGCATGTATTACCATGGGTCAATTTCCGTACTTTTTTGTTCTAGACAATAAGAATAACGTTGTAGATGTTTGGTATCCGTATCAAAAATGGTAAGACGAGGTTTAATATCATCTATCTGTTATTATTACCATTATAATTTCTCTTCTCCGTACTCCAATTTATTAACTCATAATCTTATAGTTGATATATTTGTGTATATTATTAAATAGAAAAAAATACTATACAAAAGCATTAATGAATAAATAGTTCTATTTATCCTATCCATTTCATCTTTCTAATACTGTAGAGACGACAGAAGGGTTTGATGTGTACGTAACCAAAAGATTTGAATTTATTACGATGACTTCAGTTCATCACTGAAGACGACGAAATTTTTTTTCTTTTTGGTTTT
The DNA here is from genome assembly GCA_030571675.1 of Arxiozyma telluris. NCBI lineage: Eukaryota > Fungi > Ascomycota > Saccharomycetes > Saccharomycetales > Saccharomycetaceae > Arxiozyma > Arxiozyma telluris. Next base: position 26,632 of record JAJLYH010000102.1, on the reverse strand, counting down.
TGTTCGAAAAGTTTGTTAAAGATCCCAAAATGACCAAAATTTCAAACAAAGAAAGTACAATATATATGTATATATGTCAGCATTTTGAGATACAGACTACCTTATCATAGTGGAATCTTCGTGCATTTTAACAATACAGAAGAATAAGCTGGACACTAAGTTCTAGCAAGACTGACAATTGGCTAACGAATCTCCATCATTCCATTATCAGGTCTATTTAACATTATAAAGCTAGGTGGAAGTTGATAGCTAATTATTTTTATTACTGCTTTTCATATTAATAATTATGTCATCTTTACCTGTTTGGAGTGATATTTATCCAGTAATGGAATCTCGTTGTCACGACTCGTTAATCTCACAACGTGTTCCATTTTTAGAATCCCTACAATTGTTAATTAAGAGTGAAACACTAGAAATCTCACAACTTGGTTTTGTCTCCTCTATTTTGTTAAAAACATTTACTATCTATTGTGACACAGACTCTAAGAAAGTTGTTAAAAAAATTTTTAAAGATATTTTGTCGTTAGAACCTCAATTATTAGAAAAATATACTCAATTTGTCTTACTCCAAACTAATAAAAATATTGGATCTAGGGCAGTAGTAGATTACACAAATTTGTTAGAATGGGTGAACCTTTTCATAGAATTTGTTTCCCATGATAAAGAACAATTTGAAAAATATATTCCAAAGCTTTTAGAAGCTCTTTGCTATGTTGGTGCATGTATTGAAGCTTCTTTAGCTACAAACGAATCTGATAAAAAAAGTATTAAAGAAAGAAACCAACATTATGTCAGATTACACAGATATCTTTTTCAAACTACCAAAAAGACTTTTGTTCAATGTCTAAAATCAACAGAATACTCTGTAAACTATGTTAATGATATTGTTAAATTCATTTTGGATGAATATATTAAGAATAAATTGCCAATTACTGGTATTGTGGTAGTAATGGGTGCATTAACTTCATCTATTTTACAATTGTCACAATCTCATCCTGCCTTATATAGTTTATTAGAGGAAAATTACTGTGAAAAATATTTTAAGTTCATCGCTAAAGAAGTTATTTTGAGTAAAACCCCACCATCTACATTCTGCCAAAGGTTGTTTTTGTCCCCATTTATTAAAGAATTCCTTACTGAAGATGCTTTTAAGAGTGAGATCTTACCTAACATTGAAAAGGCTAATTTAAGATCTCCTGAATTAGGGTTTGCAATCACAAACGAATTCTACTCAATTGTTGACTCCCAAAAAATGAATTTATTGAATATTTTCATAAAATCCAAGTTAATTACTCAAACATTTTCATCATTAAAGAGTTCAAAAGAGACAGTAAGGAAAATTACACTAGATTCCTTATATACTTTATTTTCCACTATATCTAGTGAAAATACAAAAGGAGAAGACTTATCAAAATTTGTTGACGAAGTCTTTAAAAATATTAAATCGAACTTGAACGCTGATTATAAGGCTCTTGCATCTAAAATTCTATTTCAAATACCCAAATATTCTGCTGAAACATCTGAAAAAATTGCTTTAAATCTATCTAATTATATCCTAAAGGAGTCTAATGAAAATGCACTAATGCTAATGTTAGATGCATTTTATTCACACTACTTTTCCTTACAAAAATCTTCACCTGAAATCAACAAAACTATTGAAAATGGTTTTAAGGAAAAGAAACCTGCTATAAGGAAATTATGGTTAATTGGTTATCTGAAGAACATCCAAAATGCATGTTTCGAATTATTGGAAAACTTCGAGACTCAGTGTTTTGAATTTTTCACTGAAGTATTAAATAACGAAAACAAACATGACCACAAGAGTTTATTAGCATCAATGGAATACTTAAATAAAGAATATACAAGAATACCAGATAGATTTAATGAAGTTATCAATGGAATCTCAAATAATTCCTATATGGGTGATCTTTTGGTAAATGCTGCAATGTCTACATCCCTAGCAGTGAACGAACGTCTACGTGCGGCTGACCTTTTGACTGACTTATTCAAAAAGAATCCATTAACATTTGGCTTGTCCATTGTTAAAAGCTTAGAAAAGAAGATTCAAACAATTTCCACACAAGATGATGAAAAAGTATCCTTTAGATATATTACACCTGTTTTCAAGGCTATTTCTCAACCAATTGAAGATAAGGAATCCTTAACCAAAGTGTTAGTTGAATCTGTCGTTGTTTGCCAATACTCATTTCAACTAAAGAATGGATGGGCTGGTTTAGTATTAAATGCTAAACTTGATCCTTCATTATTGGTTTCCGAAAACTGTGAAATATTTATGAAAAACATATGTGAAATCACTAAGTCTGTTAATTTAGTGAATAAGGAATATTATAGATGCGCGCTAAATGCAGCTGCCTACCTAGCATTTATTAATCCTTCTGTTATTACACCATCTTTGGTCAAATTGCTACAAACTGATTTGGATCTCGAACCATTAACTAAGATCTCCGATGAAGATATTATGATTTGGAAAGGTGAAGAAGGCACCATGGTAATTGATGTTCTTGAAAAAGAAATGGCCAAGAAGGTATCAAATAAGAATAGTAAAGACTATGAAACACTTAAATGGGAACAGGATGTGAGAAAAAAGCAAGCCAAGAAAAGCACAGCAAAATACACAAAGGAAGAACAGTTACTTGTCAACCAACAATTAGAGAAAGAATCTCAAATAAGGTCCAAGGTTTGGTCTATAGTTTCTCATCTTATTCGTAGTGTAGAACTTATCCAAAAATTGAGTACTGATGCTACCTTAGTGGAGAATGGTGTCCATAACTGGTATCCGATAGCTGTATCTAAATTACTACAACTAGCCAAGGTTTCTAATACTTCAAAAGTTATTGATGATATGGTTATCACCACTTTCTTAAAACTAGCTCAAAACGTCTCTGAAAGATTGGGTTCATTCAGACTGTTTATTGGTTTATCAAGTCTCCGTGTAAACAATGTCAAGAACATTCCCAAAAACTATATTGAAGAGCCACTCCAAGAACTTCTATCAAGAGTGTTATTTAGAATTAAAATTGTTTCAAACCAACAACCATTAGATTCTATCACACTGACATATTTATTACCATTATTAATCAATGTATTGGAAGAAGGTAGAAATGTTGCTTTAAAGAATGCCAACAAGCCAGTTCTAAAAACTGAGTTTGTTGAAGAAGACAAAGAAGAAGAACATCTACTTCTTGCCATGGACATTATATCCGCTCATTCATCAGTTTTCGAAGACCCTTCTATTCCAAGAGTATCTATCATTGATGTGCTATTGTCATTATTAACATTGGCTTCTAAGGCTAAAATGGCTAAAGATTGTTTCAATGCACTTTGTCAGAGTATTTCCATAGCCCCAACCAATCTTGATCTTAATATCATCCTTTCGAAGTTGTTGTCACCCAATTCTTTTGTCCGTTCAACAATTTTAGAGGCACTAGATAATGAATTCGAACTAGAGCCTTTCATGAAATGGTCCACTGAAGTGTTTATTTGTAGATTTGAATCTGATGAAGCAAACCGTGAGTTAGCCGATTTCCTTTGGGAATTTAGTAAATTTACTATAAACGAAGATTTAATGGATTCACTTCTATCACATTTCAACCAAGAGGATAGTGGTCTTCGTCTATTCACTGCTAGAGCTTTTGCTGCTGGTGCATTTGCTTTAGAAAAAGAAAAGCCAGGCTCATTACACACCTTTACCAAAAAGTTGTTAGACTTCTACCAAGAAAAGGCTAAGCCATTAGAAGATATCATTGATGAATTTGGTTTAGTTGTAGTTACTGCTGCAGAACGTAAGGACCCATGGCAAGAACGTAGTACATCTGCAATTGCACTAAAAGAACTAGCTGCTGGGTTCAACAATGTGTCTGATGACGTCGTCAATGTCATTAAATTCTTAATCGAAGATGGTGCTCTAGGTGACATCAACTCATTGGTTCGTCAAGAGATAAAAGAGGCCGGTATTGAGATTATTGCTAAGTATGGATCCGAAAATTCTGAAAAATTAATCCCAATATTCGAAGAATCTTTGAAGTCTGATACATCAACTACTATTAAGGAAAATGTTAGTATTCTTTACGGTACCTTGGCTAGATACTTAAAAAACAATGATCCAAGAATCTCTATAATTGTAGAACGTTTATTGGCCACTTTAGATACACCTTCCTCTGATGTTCAACAAGCTATTGGTGAATGTATTGCTCCCTTGGTATTTCAATTTAAAAATAGAGTTCAGGATTACATTAACAATTTAATGGATAAATTATTAGACCCAACTGTCCCAACAGCTGTTCGCAAAGGTGCTGCATGGGGTATAGCTGGTTTGGTCCAAGGTTACGGTATTTCAGCATTATCTGATTTTGATATTATTAGAAATACAATTGAAGCTTCAGAAGATAAGAAGGAAGCAAAGCGCCGTGAATCTGCCGCATTCTTATATGAGTATTTATCTATCTTATTAAAGAAGTTCTTCGAACCATATGTTATTGAGGTACTTCCAAATATCTTAAAAAATCTAGGTGATTCTGTTCCTGAAGTCCGTATTGCAACTGCAGAGGCTACTAAAACCATTATGTCAAATACAACTAGTTTTGGTGTTAGCAAATTAATCCCTGTAGCTATATCCAACTTGGATGAGATAGCATGGAGAACTAAGAGAGGATCTGTTGAACTTTTAGGGAATATGGCATATTTAGATCCAACTCAATTATCTGCCTCTTTGTCAACCATTGTCCCACAAATTGTCGGTGTTTTAAACGATTCTCATAAAGAAGTTCGTAAAGCTGCTGACGAATCATTAAACCGTTTCGGTGAAGTTATCAGAAATCCTGAAATCCAACAATTAGTTCCTGTTTTAATTAAGGCCATTGGTGATCCAACAAAATACACAGAAGATGCCTTAGATGCTTTGATTCAAACTCAATTCGTCCATTATATCGATGGCCCATCTCTTGCTTTAATTATTCATGTTATTCATCGTGGTATGCACGACAGATCTGCTAACACTAAAAGAAAAGCCTGTAAAATTGTTGGTAATATGGCTATTTTGGTTGATACAAAAGATTTAATTCCATACTTGCAACAATTAATTGAGGAAGTCGAAGTTGCAATGGTCGATCCAGTTCCAAACACTAGAGCAACTGCTGCACGTGCCTTAGGTGCATTGGTAGAAAGATTAGGTGAAGAGCAATTCCCAGACTTAATTCCACGTCTGTTAGACACCCTAAGAGACGAAGGCAAATCTGGTGATCGTTTGGGCTCTGCTCAAGCGCTTGCTGAAGTTATCAGCGGATTAGGTATTGCTAAATTAGAAGAGTTACTTCCAACTATTTTAGATGGAGTATCAAATAGTCGTACTTATGTCAGAGAAGGTTTTATGCCATTGTTATTGTTTATTCCTATTTGTTTTGGTGCTCAATTTTCTCCATATATAAATCAAATTATTCAACCCATCTTAGCTGGTTTGGCTGATGTAAATGAAGATATTCAACAAAATGCTTTGAAGGCTGGTAAATTAATCGTGAAAAATTATGCAACAAAAGCAATCGATTTACTGTTACCTGAATTAGAGAGAGGTATGTTTGATGAAAATGAACGTATCCGTTTATCGTCTGTCCAATTAACTGGGGAATTATTATTCCAAGTTACTGGTATATCCTCTAAAAACTCATTCAATGAGGAAGAAGGCGAATACCATGGTGAAGTTTCAAACAAAATTGTGGACATATTAGGTAAAGAACGTCGTGATAGAGTTCTGGCTGCATTATTTGTTTGTAGAAACGACACATCAGGTATTGTGCGTGCCTCAACTGTTGATATTTGGAAAGCACTTGTTCCAAATACTCCACGTACAGTTAAGGAGGTCCTTCCAACATTAACAGGTATCATTGTTACGAATTTAGCTTCTTCCTCGGAGGTCTTACGTAATATAGCTGCTCAAGCCTTAGGTGATATGGTACGTCGTGTTGGTGGTAATGCATTATCCCAATTGTTACCAACTTTAGAGGCATCACTCCAAGAGTCTACCAATCCAGATTCTAGACAAGGTGTTTGTATTGCTTTACATGAATTAATTGAGTCAGCTCATATGGAATCTTTAGTAGAATTCCAATCATTAATTGTTAGTATTATCCGTCAAACTTTAACAGATAACGATGAATCTGTTAGACATGCAGCTGCTTCAGCTTTCGACATTTACCAAAGTGTTACTGGTAAGATAGCTATTGATGAAATTATTCCTTATTTATTACACTTATTGGAATCTTCTGACAATGGTGAATTTGCTTTGTTAGGTTTACAGGAAATTATGTCTACAAAATCAGAAGTAATTTTCCCAATTTTGATACCAACCTTGTTAGCTCCACCCATTGATTCTTTTAGAGCTTCTGCTCTTGGTTCTTTGGCAGAAGTTGCCGGCACTGCCTTATACAAGCGTTTATCAACCATTATCAACGCACTTGTTGAAAGTTTAGTTTCTACCAAATCCTCTCAAGAATCTGACTCCTTGAAGGCAGCTTTGGATAAGATTTTACTATCTGTTACTGAAGAAGAGGGTTTACACCCCCTATTGCAACAAATAATGTCCTTAGTCAAGCATGATGACGTGGAAAAGCGTGTTGTTATTTTAGAGCGTCTTCCAAATTTCTTCAAAAATACGGTTTTAGATATCGACATGTATATTCCAGATTTTGTTTCTCATTCTATATTATGTTTGGATGATGATGACTCTAGAATTATGAAATCCACCTTTGAAGCTTTGTCTGTTTTAGTTCAAAAAGTGGATAAACCAATGTTAGAGAGGTTGGTTATTCCAGCCAAACAAAGTCTTCAACTTGTTGGCGCTCAAGGTCATGATTTGGCTGCATTCAGTCTTCCAAGGGGTCCAAATTGTGTTTTACCAATCTTTTTACATGGTTTAATGTATGGTTCTAGTGATGAGCGTGAAGCTTCCGCCTTAGCTATTGCTGATATTGTCTCTAAAACTCCAGCGGCTAACTTGAAACCATTTGTTAGTGTTATCACTGGTCCATTAATTCGTGTTGTTGGTGAAAGATTCAATAGTGACATCAAAGCAGCTATCTTATATGCCTTGAACATCTTATTTGTCAAGATTCCACAGTTTTTAAGACCATTCATTCCACAATTACAAAGAACTTTTGTTAAGTCTTTAAGTGATGTTTCCAACGAAACATTGAGATTACGTGCTGCTAAAGCGCTTGGTACTTTAATTGAATACCAACCTCGTGTAGATCCGTTAGTTAGTGAATTAGTTAATGGTGCCAAGTTAACTGAGGATGAGGGTGTTAAGACTGCTATGTTAAAGGCCTTATTGGAAGTGGTTACAAAAGCCGGTTCTAAATTAACAGAAGCTTCCAAAACCAATATCATCAACCTTGTTGAAGAACAAATGTTATCAAGCAATGATAAATTAGCCATTGCCTATGCTAAGCTAATTGGTTCATTATCGGAGATTCTATCCTCCGATGAGGCTCGTAAGATCTTACAAGAAAAGGTGTTATCAATCCCATTAGAAGGTAAGTCTGGTAAGTTTGCAATTTTAGTTTTGAATTCATTCTTAAGAGATGCACCAAACCATATTTTCCAAGAAGACTTAATCCAAAAATTTACTAATTATATAGTAGATGCCATAAATTCATCTGATATTGAATTAAGTGAACATGGTGTAATTGCTGCAGGTAAGCTATTGCTATTGATTGGTGAATCTAAATCGCCATATTCTAAGATTGAAAATGAAAATAGATTTGAATTGAACGAAGAACAAATTGAAAATGTCATCAATGTTTTATCTGTTTCTACATTGAAACCTGTTAGTAATTCTAGTGATGTAAGAAGATTATCTTTGGTTGTTATTAGAACAGTAGCAAGATACAAATTAAATGAATGTATTAAACCATACCTAGACACACTGGGTTTATCTGTATTTTCATGTTTACGTGATCCTATTATCCCAATTAAATTAGCTGCTGAAAAGGCTTATTTAGCTATTTTCCAGTTAATCGAAGACGTTGATATGAATGAATTTACAGAATGGTTTAATAAGATATCCGATGGTAAGACAACTCTTAATAATATTGTAGGAACCATAATTCAAGTAAGATCTATTGGTGATTATACAAAGAGAGTTGGTAAAAGATTAGCTAATGTTGAAAGAGAGAGAATTGCTGCTGGTGGTGATGCAGAAGCCATGTATAGTGACAGATTTGAAGATGAAAATGAAATCTGGGCAGTCGGTAATGTAGAAATAAAATCTGATGTTTAATTTTTGAAAATAAACTATAAATATAAATATATATGTATATATTAAAAGTAATATTTGTACGGTAGTGTATTAATAACAAATAAATGTTCATAAAATATTTTGTTTTTTTAAAAAATAAATGTACATGTATCGGCCAAAAAGTATATATGAATGCACAGATGTAGAATTATCTTCACCCTCTTCTTCTGTGATTAACAAATATCACAATTCATTCAATGTATTTGATTGTATTTGTCTATTCTCTATATAATCTATAATGAACCAACCAATCCTTTCCATAGCAGTACACCTTTGCCACCACAACAATTCCTTTGCTTCATCACCAGGATAATCTAGTATATAAAATGCAATATTCTCTAAATAATATTTATTTAATAACTTCAATGCTATACTAAAGAATAAGATTATTAATTGCCATTTCAATATATACTGTAAAATATTTGTGTTAGTACTCGGCATGTTGTTATTTTCCCATGGAAAATGATTGTTTAAAGGATGAAAAAAACAAAAAAGAAAAAGAATGGTTGAATAGATAAAGTTTATGAGGCTATATATATTCCTGAAATTTGTTTGTTAGGTGACCATGATTCTCGCTTAAACTAGGTATATATGTGTGTAACTTATTCTTTAAGCTCCCCACTTTTTATGTTAATTTCTACTTCTCAATCAGTTAAAGGAAAAACTGTAAAAAAAAAAATAAAGCGTAGGGTAAAGATAAAAATGACAAGCCAAATAAAGAAGTGAGAAACTATTAGTGAAATATATTAGTAAGTATTCATATATCAATGTGCACGATACTATTAATTATAATTATAGTTATAAAATTATGTTTCTTGCCCAGTATATCAAACCAAGAAATTATGAATATTTAATGTTTCATTGTATATATATGTATATATATACATAACTTGTCTCTATATGTTTTATATCTATGCGTATGGGGAGGGACAAAAACACACACACACACACACACAACGTATGCCTAATGGATCAATAGATGCCTATAAGAATTCTGAGATTCTATTATTCTCCTTTTCAATTTGTTGCAATCTCCAAGAACTGCCAGAACCATCCTCATTATTATCTTGTTCCTCATTCAATTCTCTAATAATCTCTTCTTCCTCTTCTGTTAGAGCGTTAATATTTTCTGTTGGAATCAAATCTGCATCACATCTGACACTTGGTGCACCTTGTAAATATCGAATATTTTCCAAACATCGTATTCTTACATCTTCCAGATATTTTTTACTATTTTTATTTTCATATAGATCATCTAATACAGGATACAGAGAATAATCAGGGCCAAAAAAATCCCTAAATGGGATGGAATCCGGCAATTCCTTGGGTAGCAACACTCCATTCAAGATCCCAGTCTCATACGCCCAAAGACGAGACACATTCCTAGGCGTGTAACCGCCTCCACCTACCACCAACATGGGGATACCGAATGACTTAACAAATTTGACACATTCACCATGTGCTTTAATATTTAAATTGAAACAACCGAGACGATCATGACCCAGGGAATCCGCCCCACACTGTTGTATGATTACGGTAGGGTTATAAGAGGTGATCAGGGGGTCAATGATCGACTTAAACAGATTAATATAGGAATCATCATCTATACCGTCTTCCAAAGGAACGTTCAATGCAAAATGTTTACCGTTACTATACCCGGTCTCGTCAATGTCACCTGTCCCTGGGAAAAATTCACCATTATATTTGTGGAAAGAGATTGTAAAGACTCTATCTGTAGTATAAAACGCTTCTTGCACACCATCTCCGTGATGCAGATCGATATCTATATAAAGGACCCTTGGATGATACCTCAAAAGATTCAAGATAGACAGAACGATATCATTGATGTAACAGAACCCTGATGGATTATTTTTCTTTGCATGATGTAACCCACCAGACCAATTGATAGCAATATCGGACTGATTATTGATAAGTTTTCTAGTAGCATCCAAGGAGGCACCGGTATATAGAGAACTGTATTCGAATAAGTTTTGAAAGATTGGACAGTCGTCACCGATATTAAATTTTTCCAAAGTTCCCCTTGGCATCTTATTGATATTGTTTGGAGTCACTTTTGACAGAAAATCTATGTAATCTTCAGAATGGAACTGCAATAATTCATCCCTTGTCGCTTCTCTCGTCTCGTATAGATCCATTATTTTGTGTAGACCATACCCAGAGATCAAATGGTCGGTCAACATGAGTCGAAATGGCTTCATAGGGTGTTTTACGCCATAGTGGTAGTTGGACACTTTTGGATTAAAATGTAAGGAAACTCTAGGTGTATATGAACTTCCAAGTTCCCACTCAAAAGTGGGTTGCGATAATTTTGTCTTTTCATCATAGGAGAAGGTATTTGATTCTGTCATGATTCGTAATTCGTAATTCGTAATTCATAAATTATATATAGATATATATCAATATATTTCTGCTTTCTTTTCTATTCTTTTCTTTTGTTATCTACTGAATGAAAAGTACTATAATCAATCATACATATTCTTTTTTATGTATCGTTTATTCCTATCCCCTTCCAAAAACAAAATACAAAAAACAAATGTAAAAGTACTGTTTTTATTTTTTTTTTTTTATTTTTTTATTTTTCTCTTTTTATGATAGTAACAAATGTAATTGAGAGTATTTAGTGAGTACTTCTTAGGATATGACACTTGCTTTTAAACTTGTCTAACGTTGTTATCATAGACATCTATAAGAGAGGTTGTTGTTTTCATAATTCTCGAGTATAATGAATAGTGAAAGTATCATACGTTCAATCTCTTATTAATTTTTTGTTTTTTTTTTTTTTTACTTTTTTCGTTTCCAATGTCGCCATCGACACCCACACACCCCAGTTTAACACGTAACTAACACGTGCCCTTCCCAGACCCAGACACCCAGAGATCTTGGCGGCTAAAAGATAAAAATAAAAAAGTAAAAAAATGAAAAAAGAAGAAGAAAAGGGAAAAACAGAAGGGAAAACTAAAAAATTTCCCAAAAGAGGAAGAAAACCAGACGTCAATCATTTTTATCAATCAGTCTATCATTCATAAAATGGATAAAATCTATCAGTAAAAGTCAATCAACTCGTTTCTTCTTGCAAGAGAAGTCTGTCGGTTGAGATGGGCTGTTAATGTAATAGGAGATCGAGATCGAGATCGAGATCGAGATCGACATCTCTGTTTTCGATCTAATGTGTATCTTCTGGATATATTCTACTCGCTAGTCGATAACTGTGTACGTGGTAGTGAGATCCGTTTCAGATCTGTGTCGTCCTCTTTGTCCTTATAATGAATGTGCCCACAGCAATATAGAATAAGTGAGAGGCATACGTGGAATGTAGTAAAAAGTCTGGGGACGGATGTGTTTCAGTTTCTTAAAAAAGAAAGAAACATAAAGGAAAAACATGATTGCATATGTATTTTTACAATCTTATATGACTCAATTATGAAACGTTCTAGGTAGCAGCAGTAGTATTAGTAGTAGCAACAATAATAATAATAACAACAACAACAACAACAATAACAATAACAATAATAATAATTACTATGCCTTTACATTATTCATCAATACAGCAACTATTAGCCATCTTATAATCTTTTTACTGTAGATTTTTTGACTAGAAACACAAATATTGCTTTATTCATACCTTATACGCCTGCCACTCTCTGTAAACAGTAAATCATACTAGAGCACATCACATCTATCTATCTATCTATCTATCTATCTATATCTATATATATATATATATAGAGTAGCCACCTATAGTGGATCCAATCCTTCACTACCAAGTCTATATTACTACTGCTACCACATACTACCACCAGTAACTCACATATCACTCTTCTCTTTCTTCTTGTTCTTCTTCTCTTTCTTTCTTCTCTTTCTTTCTTTGCTTCATGATTTTGTTTGCAAAACCCTAACTCTGCATTAACGCAAATACATACATACAATACCTTCTACTATTTTAAACTAAAGGATCCTAGAGATAAATGCATAAACGATAAATGAATAGACAAATAACTAGATCCATTCTTTTGTCAATCTCTAAATAATTTAACACACACACACACATATATATATATATATATATCAACACCATTATCCCTCGATCAATTTAGTAGGTATCTCATATAAGTGTCCATAGATGAGTTCCATCACATTTTAAAAAAAAATAAAATAGAATAGAATAGAATAAAATAAAATATTAAAGATGCAAAGAATTGATATTGACATCCTCAAGTTTTTATTAGATTATAATGTTCAACTAATTAAACCTCCGTTGTCAGGTCAATTAAGAGATCTTTTTTTAATATATGAAAAGGAATTGGATTCGAATTACACACTGGCGAATGATAGTGATTGTAGCCATGAACATTTAACTTTTGACACTTTTGTTGCAATAATCCATGAAATTAATGGATTGACAAATAATGCAATAACATTAACCGATCCCCTATTGGCCCAATATAATAAGAATGGGGGCGCGATAGTTCATATTGATACATTTTCTTTGAAGATATTATACGATATGTTGACAAATGTCGAGGGGGGCACACAGAAACATGAAGAAAAGAAGACTCGCAATAGTCTCACCTCTATATCTTTAACGGATAAGTTACTAAATCTTCTAGATGGTAATGAAATTTGTACGGAACAAGAGACAGATAGTAGTGAGGCTCACGATATGTTGATGCTATTTGAAGTTCCTTTAAAAAAAAACCTATACGCTAGATTGCAGCGAATTTTAAAAGAAGAACCCATTTCATTCCAATTAAATAAAGAACGTGCAAAACATTCTGTTGAGAAAACTAAATATTTCCCGATCTGCCACAACAAAGAACATTCGCTTCTACTCTCGCAATTCGTTTATATCTCAAACAACAAAATTGTCTCTATCCAATGGACCAAATTGAACAAATACAATAAACTCGGTCACCAGAATAAGTATCACATATTCTTCCAATGTATCCAAACCCACATTCATTATATTCCGAATCTGAAACCACAGACCGATCTGTCCCTGGGCGATTGTTCCTATCTGGACACATGTCACAAGTTGAATTCATGCAGATACCTACATTATTTACAATATATCCCCGAATCACTAAACGAATTCGTTGAAAGGCAATGTCAGATCCATAATTACAAAGAAATCAACAATCTAATGTTCTATACGCATGGCCTGTGTTGTGCATATTCAAATAAACTACTATTGCCTCCACAATGGATCCGTTGTGACGTTAGAAACTTCGATTTTACCATTTTAGGGAAATTTTCTGTGGTGATAGCAGACCCAGCATGGAATATCCATATGAATCTGCCATATGGTACGTGCAACGACATTGAATTATTGGAACTACCGTTGGGCGAATTGCAGAACGAAGGAGTCTTATTCCTCTGGGTCACTGGACGCGCGATTGAGTTAGGCAAAGAATCCCTAAGTAAATGGGGATATGAGGTGATCAATGAAGTGTCATGGATCAAGACAAATCAACTAGGTCGAACCATAGTCACTGGTAGGACTGGGCATTGGTTAAACCATTCTAAGGAACATTTGCTGGTTGGAGTCAAAGGCAATCCACAATGGCTGAATAAACACATCGACATTGATTTGATAGTGTCCACTACAAGGGAGACAAGTAGGAAACCAGATGAGCTGTATGGGATAATTGAGCGATTGGTTGGACAACATGCACGTAAATTAGAAATATTCGGTAGAGATCACAATATTAGACCCGGTTGGTTTACTGTTGGCAATCAATTAACTGGGACATGTATCCATGAGATGGACGTCAGGAAAAAATATGAGAAATGGATTACATCAACCACAACAACAGCAACATTGTAACACTTTTTATTATTTCATGATATATTCTTTATTTCTGATGTCTTTTTCTTAATATGTGAAATTACTCAAAGACATAAGTACATATAGAAGGAGAGAAGAGAGAAAGAGAGAACAGAGGGTAATATTTTTGAATCAGACTATAAATTATTACAATCAATCAATTAATTTTTTTCTTAGTAGGAAGAAGGGAAAGAAAAGAAAAACGTTATTTATTTTTGTACACCAAGATTTCCACTATTGCTATTATTAAGACTTTCTGTTATTAGTTCTATTTCTATTGCTATTTCTATTTTTTTTTATTATTTTTTTTTTTTGTTATAATATATTATCTGACAAGAAAGTTCATTTTTGAGGTTCGTTTTAGATTTGATTTTTTTTTTTTCTTGTATTAAAAATTATATACATCGTTGCTTCTTTCTTATTTTACTTTCCCTCTCCTACTATCTTCTACGTTACACAGTAATACTATTTAAGAAAAAAAAAAGAATATAAATCATTTGAATTAGTGAAGATAAATATCCTACTTTCTATAGCAGCTTCCACACACGCACACGTACATATATGTATATAATTGCATGAATATAATTTAGAATACATCTATCATATCACAGTATTAAAGAAAAGAGAAACTATAAAATGGGAGAATTGGAACGATCGCTACTGTATCAATACTAACTTAGAACTTATTAATTTTTTTTATTATTACTTGAATATTCTACTTTTATAAATAATAGTTATAACTTGCAATGAATGAATTAATAGAGAAGATCAAGCTGGTACAATTTTACTGACGAACCCAACAATAAATTATGAAGTGAACAGGAAAAAAAAAGATGAGGGTGCGAACTCCAAGAATTCCACATACAGTTAATCCCTTTCTCCAAACCTAACTTCACAAAAGGGAATCTCGCAAATTGACACACTTAACCCTATAAAAAAAACCTACCCACTCTTTAATTATCTCCAGAAACGAAACACAGTATATAGAAGTGTCCTCTTTCGTTCGTCTTGAGAACCTGGTAGTGCCCACGACTTGTAGCAGTACCAACTAAAAAAACTTTCGCAGAGTCGGTTGAACGCACGTGACATCACACCATACGAACGCTTGTTCTGAAATCTTTTTTATTTTATTTTATTTTATTTTATTTTTTTTCGTTTACTCTTTCTTATTTTCATTTTTGTCTGCAACGAACCAATAGGAGAGAAATGATTTCGGTTTGCTCCGTTAAGTCCATCAATAATTCCCTCTATATTTATATTTATTTATATATGTTTTTTTTTTGCTGTCACTGTTGTTGTTGCATTTGCCGAAGAGAAGGGGAAATGAAATGGAATGAAAGTGGTGGAAGGAGGGGGAGGATTCGGACAATCAACAGATTTCTATTATTGCAAGTTGAATGAATAGAGAGATCGTCAAAATTTTTAAACTAATCAGAATATAGCATTCGGTTTTACCGAGGATAATATGAACATTACTATGCGTATCTATTTACTAGAGGTAGAGGTGATATAAATGTTCTATTATATACCCGTAAGCGACTGTTATTATTTTCGTTTCGATTTAACATACTCGAACTTTTTTTTTTCCCTTGCTTCCTCTACTCCTTCTTCCCTCTCCCTACTCACTTTCTTTCTTGTGGTGTATGTCAGAATTTTTTTTAGATCATTTAACTCCTTGCCCTTCTAATTTTTCTTATCCATCTCTCTCTTGTTTTTAATGTTGCTGTCCTGACTATATTAGAAAATGGCTCTTTCACGTCTCTCTTGCGATCTTGTAATTTAATTTAATTTAATTTAATTTAATTTATTTTATTTTCATGCGTAGTGTACACGGTACTTCCCACCGCAAGTAAGCAAGCATATACACGAGCATATCCTCAAACCTACAATACTAATTTTTAACATAATAAACTACCAATAATAAAAACAAAAATGAATAGTTCCAGATTAATCAGATTAACAACCCCAACACAAGGTTTATTATTCAGGTCCTTGAGATTCAACAGCACAAAAGTCAATCCAAATTTAATGAAGCCAGCCTTTGGTGAACCAGATTTAGCTGCTGCAAAGAAATTTAGAGAATCTTTACAAGCTACCGAATCTCACGCCAGTTCCACAACAAACTTATGGTTTAAGATCTCCATGTTTGTCGCTTTGCCTGCCATTCTTGTCACCGCATACCACGTCTATAACGTGGAAGCTGAACATGCTAAACATAGAGAACATTTGAAACATGTCCCAGATGAAGATTGGCCAAGAGATTACGAATTCATGAATATGAGACAAAAGCCTTTCTTCTGGGGTGACGGTGACAAGAGTTTGTTCTGGAACCCAGTGGTTAACAGACATATCAATCGTGATGATTAGATTCTTTGAAACATCGTTTAAGAGCAAGAAAAAACAAAAACAAGTCTAGTACAATCTAATATAATATCGTTTTTTATTTTTTATTTTAATCTTTTTATCCTATTATTAAAACTCTCTCTTTCTCTTTCTCTTTCTCTTTCTTTTTTTTATCCTTATCTTTACCTAGCTTTTATAATTCTGCCATATATTAATAATACTAATGATATGTATATTCTTTTTGTCTTAACCTCTTTTTCTATTCTTTATAATTATAAATACGATACTACATCAAATAGCTTAACTCTTTTTTTTTGTCTCTCTCTTATCTTTTATCTATTTTGATAAATAGACATGTGCATATATGTATGTAAATTAAGGGGAAAATAAAGAATAGATGAATCGTCCAGGCATACTTTACCATGGACAAAAAGATATAAATAAGAACCAACAACAGAAAATCAATAAATATATTAAAGGATTAGATTTAGTATATATATATATATATATACTCTTACAATGCAGAAAAGATAAAAAGGTTATTGGTTGCTGCAACAGCAATCGAATTCTCTCTTGGATGCCACGAGAAATGTAATATAGATTTCTTAAAGTCTATATCATCACCCCATTCTTTAACTACATTACTGTTATAAGATGACCTATTATGGTATGATTTATTCCTAAATGCTGTCTTGTCTGCTTGCAATACAATTTCGTTAGGTGTACTATTACTATGGTTTTCATGAGATGATGATGGGTTTAAAACGTTTGGATATATCATAAATTGACTGTTATAAGTACCAGTAATTATTGAATTACTTTTGCCGTTAAATTTGGCTTCAAATTTATCAAATATTGCGTCATTTTCATACGTGTCACTTAATCTTTCCTTTAGCTGCTCATGAACGTTTATGGTCTTTAACGGTTTGTTATTCATATTAATATCCCAAATCTTTACCGTCAAATAGTCTCTCGATACAATATATCTACCGTTAGGACTAAATTTTATATCGGATATAGACGACGTGATCTCTGTGAAAAAATTATGATTAATTGGATCGATATATTCTTCGAACACTTTTGTGTTTGCAGTTGAGGAAGTCGATGAAAAATTATCACACAGAGAATTGATTCTCATATCACATAATTTTACTGTACCTTTAGAAGAAGAATACATGAAATAATTACAGTTAATTGGATGGAACTCCGCACAGGTAATGACTTCGGTCAGTTCTTCCATGTTAGTTGGCTTAATATCCACAATATTGAACGATTGGTTTGGTATATTTAGATTCCACAGATTGATTCTTAGGTCATCTGCAGATAAAAATGTTTCTTGATCACTGTTTGTAGAAATCGAATTAATATGATAAGTGTGTGCGTTACTGTATATTTTTTTCGGTGTGGCAGCAATTATTGTATCATGTTTTGCTAATTTAGGTAATTGTAAATTTTCTAAAGATAATATTACAGATTTTGCATGTTTGGTACCATGATCTATTGATGCAGTATTGTTGTTATTACTAATGTTGTTATTTTGGGAAACTAATTTAATATTCTTTTCGTAAACTTTCCATAATTTGATAGTTTTATCATTAGTAGATAATAAAAAATGAGACCTCTGTATAGGTTTTAGCCATTTAATTTGATTAATTTTTTCTTCAATTTCCAAAGATTTTAGATAATCAAACTCCGCATCATGCGATTGAAATTCAGTCAAAAATTTGTATTCGCAATTGTTACTACTGTTATGATCTAAATTCTTTGCAGCAGTAGTCATAGTACCAGTACGGTTAGATGAAGATGAGGAAGAAGGATTCACATTATGGTTTCTTTGAAATAAGACAACTCTACCACCTTTATCACCAGTGGCTAAATATTCACCTGTATGATTAAATTCTACGGCTGTAATAATATCTGCTTCTGTTACTACAATATCTGTTTTATCACCAAAACATTGGCTAAATTTAAAATCATAACTTTCATTATCCATCATAATCTCATCATTTCTGTTACTATTACTATTATTATTATTGTCACTCTCAATATCTATGTCCATGTCTATGTCTATATCATCACCATTGCTTCTATTATAGTTACTTTTCATTCTTTTATTAATACTATTATCTAAGGTAGTTTTCTTCTTACCAGTTCTCATTCCACTATATTAAAGGTAGAAAATAAAATAAATAAAAAAGAAAGGATTTATTCTTTGTAAATGGATATATATATATATAAATATATATATATATATCTGTGTTATATGTTATTGATTTAAACGCTATTTTATCAGCTACCTGGTACTGATAAAAAAAAACTTACTAGATACATAGAAAGTATACTGCCTCTGAGTGGGTTTTAATCAGATATGTTTAATTATTTAACTATTTAACCCAATCGTCTTAAGTTCACTTTACTTGAGTCTTTGGTATTTTCCTTTTTTTTTTTCTTTTTTGTTTGTTTTTATCCCCTCTCTTCCTCACTCTATACGAGTAATGAAATATCATATTAAGGGAAAGGGGTAAAAAGGGGTGGGTAGTGGAGAAAAAAAAGACTTTCTTGTATTGGGGTGTATGGGTGTATAAAAGGTTTAACTAGATTTACCTTTTTTCTATTTAAATATAGGGTTGACTTAAAAAAAGGTTAATGTTTTTACTTTGAAAAGTAATGTTACTTAGGGTATAACACATTCTGTTTTTTTTGCTATTTTTGCCGGAGTCCGCATCTTATTGATATTTTATTTACTGATTGGCCTAATCTGGGTCCTTTTTGTATTGAGATAAGCAGATGAACTGCAACCTGTAATGATTCTAATAGTTAAATAAAGATAATATTACTGCATGTATATGTACATACATAAACAAATATATATATGAAAACAGACAGATAAGAATAAATAATTCAAAATATGTAATAAAACAAAAACTAGGACATTTTTTTAAAAAATAAAAAATAAAGTAAGACTCAATTAAATAAAATGATAAAGAATAATAAAAGTATAATAATAATAATAATAATAATTAATAATATTAATATTGATGATTTAGTTTTATGATGACTAAAAAGATATAAGAATAGGATCTAGAAGAGTCTTTTCTTTCTCTACCTTGAGAGACTCTTATCTTAGCTCAATGTTCATGACCATGTGGTTTTTGAACACCAACTGGATTAACTTTGTAAACAGAACCACACTCCCAACAACGAGCCACTTGATCAACAGTTGGTTTTAACCACATAACGGTATGAGAGCCAGCTGGAGAACCAGTGCATCCAACGTATCTGTAATCATCATAAGAATCAACAATAATTGGGTCGTCCATTGTACCACGTCTTGAAGAATCTAATGGCTTTGTGTCAAAGACTTCAATACCTTCTAGGTTACCCAATAATTCCAATCTTTCTAAACCTGTAGCTTGTTCTAAATCGGATGGAATGGTACCTTCTTTAGCACCTGGACCAATCAAAGTTTCTGGACCATTGACTTCAGACAACTTGGTTGCTGCAGGTACTTTGTCTGGAGTAGTAGATTTACTGGCACTGTTAAATGATACTCTGGAATAAGATAATAATCTTGCAGATTGTTGTCTTGGTACCAATATGGAACGTGTAGAAGCTCTAAATAAGGATAAAGATAACCTAGATTGCATTGTAATGAATATTAAAGTTTGTGTGTATATTTAAATTGATTCCTTTTTTTTTTTAATAATCTATGGATATGTGAAATCTATTGGGTAATTTAAGTTGCTTTTTTCTTGTATCACTGTTCTTTCTCCTTTTTCTTTCTCAGTGAGTAAAGAAACTGATCCTTGGACAAACTATAAAGAATAATGAAAGCGTAGAAAGAAAAAATATAAGTACCACTTACGACTTATAGTTGATCTATATAAAGTCTAAAAGGAGGTACGAGTAAAAATCTATTTAGCTATAAAAGGAGATGATGAGAAATTAAATACGCAAGGTACGATATAAGAATTATAATTGAGAGACAGAAGCGACATGATAATAGGACAGAATGCGCACAGACTGACATCAAGAGAGATACACTCGAGAAATTATCAGACAAGACAGACGAATCTCTAGTAAATTCATCATTTGGTGAGATAATAAAAACACATAACGCTTCCCTATACAAATATTTATATATATAATATACAGTGAATAGAAAAAAAGAGATATTTTTGGGAGATACATATACTATAATAAAGGGAAAACAAAACAAGGATACTCTGCAGTTAACGGAAATTACTGGAAATTTTTTTATTTCTCTATTCCTCGAGGGAAAAACAAAAAATAAATAATTAATGATTTGTGAAATTCTCTGACGACTTTTGATTGGTTTATTTTCTTTGTCCTGCCCCCCAATCTTCTGCGCACTTCAAAGAAATCTGGACCTCCGAAAAAAGAAATATTTCGTTAAAAAAAAATGCAACCCTAAATAGTTTATAGGGTTTTTGCAATTAGATGTTAGTTTTCTAGGCCTAGTTTAAAACATATCGAGGGCTGCTTCTGCTCCTGTTTCAATATTCTGGAAAAGTGTCTTATATTGTATAAATAGGAAGAAAAAAGAAAGGGTATCCAAGAAAAAAAAACACACAGAATATATAATACAATTTATATACCATTTAGCTTATTTATCAATTGTATCATAAGCTACCATGCGCCTATCAACTTGGTTTAATTAAATTTAATTTACCCTCGCAACTTATCTACCAAAATAACGCAATTCCAAATAACGGCAGATTGGGAAAACTAGCCCTGATATACCCATTGAAAGCCACATGGCAATATCACCACCATAATCACCTAATTTTCTTGCTACTGGACCGATCCAATATACCTGTGCCATGCCCACAACAACACCAGCAATGCCACATAGAAATGCAAATGTAGCTGCGTATCCATGTGTTAATACATTGTAATCTTCCCATTTATCCCAATTGTATCTAATCTTTCTACGTTGTTGCTTGCTTTTTAATATATGGATATCATTAAAAAATCTTCCATTTCTTGTAATACTAGTGCTGTTGATAATGGTGGAAAAATTTGTATCATAATTTTTAGAGGTACCTTGGTCGACATCTCTATGCTTTCCAATAGGTCTAGGATCTTCTTCTTCTTCTTCTTCTTGTTCTTCATTCACAAACAGTGGGAATTCCTTTGTATATAAATGTAAGAAATATCTTCTAAAAATTTCATTCTCTTCTAATAATAAAATGAAATACATACTAATCCAATACCCGATCATAGGTAGGAAATTGCCTAAGATAGTAGAAAAATGGTTTCTACCAACCAGGGCACAAACCAAGCAAATACCTGTATTTACAATACACCAGAACCAACGGGGTACTCTTGCAGCCCATAGAGATGATAACTGAATTGAGAAGGCTCCACTATAGGTATTGATGATGTTATTTGACACTAAAGAAAGAATTAAAATAACAACACAAAATTTACCAAAACCCTTCCAACGTTCAAACCCTTTCCAAAGCAAACCACCCATACCATGTGAATCATATTCATCCAACCATGGTTTATATGACATGGCAATAGATGATAATATTATACCAAGGATACCCACAAATAATGTTGGGATGGCTGTACCAAAAAACGTTAAACAGAATACTAATGTCTTAGGAGTGTCTTCTGGAAACAAAATAGAGTAATCACTAGCAATCGAACCCCATGTTGAAGTGATCGAATAGCAAAGTGAAAAAAATGATAACCAGTTACCTTTTAAAGTTTGATGATTCAATATATCACTGTTATCAAAATCATAAATATAATGGTATTTATCACTTGATGAAATGTATAATAACATGAATGTTAAAATAACAGGTATAGATATCAAAGTTTCTACTCTTAATACTTGTTTAATACCAAAAACGGCAACGATAAACGAAAATATAGAAACAATAATAATACCAACAGAAATTGGAATCTTATCATTTGATATTGCTGCCAACATCTCACCACCAACCACAGAGTTTACAACAGACCAGCCAAGAACACCCAGGATCGATGCTAATGCAACAAACTTAACAAACCACCAACCAAATAAATATCTAGCAGTGACCATTTGTCTACAGCCTGATTGTGGACCCATAGTAGAACAATAAGCAGCGACAAGACACCCAATAATCATTGAAATTAAACCGGATGTCATGGTTTGCTTAAAAGTTAAGTCAAAGACTAGGGGACCCAAAAGGTATGAGGACATCGAAGAAAGACCTCCTGTAGCTGCGACCCAATAACCTGCCACTTGTCTAAATTGGTTAGCAAGGGTACCTCTCCGATATGGTGGCACTCTGTTAATACCAGTAGACTCAACACCCAACTCATCAACTTTTTTTGAAACTGTTTTAAAAAATTGTAGCCATTTATTATTAGAAAATCTAGACCTGGTGTTATCGTTTCCTTGTGGATTAGTAGTACTGGCAGCAGATTCAACAGTAACAATATCTTCTGAATTGCTATTACCAATAATCACTTTATCTTTTTCCATTTCTTAACTGTTATTAAGAGAAATGTATGTCTACTCTGCTGATGTAAGTTTATTAGATAATCATACGTATAATAAATACACTGTGAACACAATAAAAGGAGTTTGTAAGAATTCCTCGTTTTCTTCCTTTTAAATATACGCTACAGCAAAACAATAATTACAACATCATGCACGTATATAGGTTATGTTTGGTTAATTGAATGTTTTTTCTGTCTCGACTTTACTTCTATCTATTGATCATCCCTGTCGATGACTAATATATTTTTTTTCTTGTCATTATTTTCTTTTCTTCCCCTCACTTTTTCAAAGACATATTTTCTTCTTTTACACATATCATAAATTCAAACTAAAAAAAAGTGTACCTTTTCATAGGAAATTCTAAGCGACAGAGGCTGGAAATGGTAAATATCTTTTACAAGATGTAACGTCTTTTTACATGGAACATTTTATTTTTTTGATAAAGTTAAATATCTAGGGCCCTCCTTTATATATTTTACAATACTTGAACGTTTTCCTTAGTCTAGCTAGGGTTTGGAATTTTTCAAAATATTTAGTTCTTTATTTTTTTGATTTTCCCCATATATTTCGGATCTTACTTTAATATATATACATATATTCTGTCACCAAAAAAAAAAAAAAAAAAGAAAAAAGGGATTAGACTTTTTTGATTTTGTGACCTACAATCTTTTTGTTACCTGGTGATATGGTTGAGAAATGTTTAACTGATGTATATCAGGAAGTATTTCATATTATTGGCTATTCAGATTGACTTTTCACCGCCACCTCTTTAGATTAATTTTTGGTGTAACTTCATCTTCCACTGTTTTACTTTTTTTCTAAGGTCTCGCGCTCGCTGCTTGTTTTTTTTTCTACTAATGGGTTTTCTTCAAGATAGGGTTTTAAACATTGCCAGGAATAAGGGACAGTATTACAATCCGAGACAGAGTCAAGTGCTAGACAAACAAAAGACAAAAGGACAGAGTCAATGCCAGAGTGTGAGACCATACGACATTTAAGTATTGTCATTATTGATTTATAAAGATAAGAATCAGTACATATTTATTGAGTCATTGGTTCTATTCCTATTCCTGATAGTTGTTTGAGGATATTATCTACTATTATTTAGAACTTATTAGATAATCTTTTAATTGATTAATAGCTAAACTTGTACTCTGATCAAAGACCTGTTCTGTGCCACTCCCAATATGAGGTGTCACTGTTATTGAATGTAGATAATCTTCGTTCAGTAAAATATCATCAACTGTGGGCTCTTTGGTAAAAACATCCATGCCAATATGTCTAACCTGGCCTCTTTTTATTGACTCCTCGACAGCAGTCATATCAAAGACCGTTGCTCTACCGGTATTGACTAATATCAAATCTTCCTTTTTACAACATTTTAAGAATTCTGAATCGATTAAATGGTTAGTCTCTGAAGTGCCTGGTAATGAAACAACGATGGTATCAAATTGGTATAAATCATCATGTAATGTGGACATTGGATGGTATATCCATTGATCGTTTACTGCATCATGTGCTTTTTCAAAGGGTTTTCTCTTTGTGTAATGAACCTCCATGCCGAGACCATAATGTAATTTCTCAGCAATCTTGATACCAATTGATCCCATCCCCATAATTAAAACTTTTTGACCTCTTGGGGAGGTTATAAATTGATTCTTCTTAATTGACAATTCATGACCAAATACAAATTTATTCAATTGACAATCCATATCATTTCTAACGATGAGATTTTGACGAGCCTTTATTGTGTGGTTTGTTGCTATTAATTCCCTCATGAATGAAGAAAATTTTCTGTAACCTTCAAGGACATGCCACATAGCACAATCCGCAACATCGTTACTAACTTGATTCAATTGAAAATTTTGCAAAGAAGCAGGAATTGACGAATCGTCATAGTGGAATAGTTTAATGCTGTGTTTATTTAAACAATCAATATCGATGAAATTGACCCCTCTTGAACATAAAGCGATACATTTAACATTTTTATAGAATACGGGTAAATCGATAATATTTGCTGTTAAACCGCCGATTGGGTAAAATGCAGGAAATCCACCAAAGATTGCATGGATTGGTTTATTATCCCTTTCACACTTTTGTAAAAACTCGATAAAACTTTCTGTTGTTGAAACATTTGGTACTAAAATATGTTTAATTATATTAAAGTTTGGATCATTGGATAAATTGATCCATTCAGATGAATCATATGAAGGTTCTTGAATGAATAGAATATTATAGCTTGCTGTCATAATTTTTAAAGAAGATTAAGGTTAAGTCAAAAAAAAAAAATAAAAAATAAAAAATAAAAAAAAAAGGAAGATGTATATTAGCTACACAAGGATTTTTATACTATGTATACCGATTTCTATATCTTTAGAATATAATTAGTATCTCTAGTTGATATAAGTAAAAAGAAAATAATTTTATTGAACGGAGAGATCTAACGACGCTTTTATGTCTTTGTTCCCTCAAGAAAACTTTTCCATTTCGCTTTATTTTATTTTCTTGAGATGTATTTTTCATTTTCTTTTATTTTTTTTTTTTTTTTATTTGTGGAAAAGAGTAAAAATAAAAATAAAAATAAAACAAGAGGTAGTTTTAGTGTTTCCCATCTCCATATAACCGACCAACATGACACAGGTAAGGGATGAAGAATGCTATTAATTGCAAATGACTGTCTTTGTTATATGAATACAGTAAATTCTTCAGGTATGTCAAATTCCCTTTTAATTTCATCTTCGTTAACATTATACGTCTTCGATAGATATTCGATTAGAATATCGATGTTTTCTTTGAAATTAATCAGATCTTCCTTCATTGTTTCTATATTATTTAGAGATTTCTGAATGAAATTGGAATCCCATCTTTCAGATAGTTGATTCAATTTGTTCAATTCTCTTTCTTTTAAACTTAGTTCATTCGCCAACCTCTTATATTTTTTCAATAAATCATCTCTTGATACTATATTCCGTTGTTCTTGTTCTTGTTCTTGTTTGTCTGTTAATAATTTTTCGTATTCTTTTCGTTTTTCAATCAGATTATAGTTTAGAATGGAATTGTTTTCTGATAGGGACCACCATTGCTTTGTATCAAAATTGATTTTATCATTAATATAAATATAATAGACATTTATTGACCCACATTTAATTAAATTTAAATGATCCTCTTGTATTAAATAATCCAACATTTCTTTAGATTGAGAAGAATTTAAAGATTTAACTTTTTTATACTTTTTTTCAAAATCCTTTGAAGTAAAAATCACTGGTGATTCTTGGTTATATAACCATTCTAAACATTGGTTTATAATTTTATTACTGAGCATAATTTAAAAAATAGTTGTTGGTTGTTATGGGGGAGGGGAGGAGAGGTAGAAGAGAAAAGAGCATGACTAGTTATAACTCCTATAAAAGTATATATATATATATGTGTGTGTGTGTGTGTTGAAAAATCATTTTGGAGGTCAGCGGCTAATTTTTTTCTTTTTTTCATATTCCTTTTTTGGTGTTTATAAAAATGTGGTAAAAGGAGCATTCCCCCACTGTTTTAAAAGAAAAAAAAAAAAGATAGAAATGTCCAAAATTATGTGTTCCAGTTGCTTGTTCATTTGTTTTTGTTT
>JAJLYH010000101.1:0-48793 GCA_030571675.1 Arxiozyma telluris | reverse complement strand
CCCCGCTCCTTGCCCTGTGGAGTTTAAGAACCAGGACTCTCTATATATTCACACGCTTCGGCACCGACTACAATTCCGTGCAGGGACACTTATCCGTAGTTTCCTAAAACGGAAGTTTTAACAGAATGGAAAATCAAGAACACACACCCACACACCGCCAACAAAACTTTTTTGTTAAAAGAAAAAACAGTCTTGGAAAAATGCAAGTCTTGACGGAAACGTGAAAACGGCCTGTAGCTTATAATCCCAAATCCTGTCGTAAAAGAAATTCTGCTGTAATAGTGAATGAATATATGCATTGATTTGCCATAATTTCTACGGTATGACACAACTGATCTATATTGATTTTGCATGTGTGTGCATTTCTAACGAATTTTCAACACCACTAAAAAACATAATGTAAAGATACGTGTGTAAATGAACATAAAGGGAATATGTAATATATCTTTGCAGTTATATATATATATATGTATGTATGTGTGTGAATGTTTGCTTTAAGTTCTATATACATGGGATTTTTGACACTACATTTACAATTTTTTTAACCCAGACGACAAATATAACATTAGTTTTACTCTATAATCTACGGATTCTTGGAGAACGCACACCACCGAATTTCAAACATGTTGCATCACTAATCTGTCTTATATATTGCCTTACTTGTGTACCTTCTTTGCCATTCACTGCAGCGATGAATGCATTTCTGCCTTTACCAAAATCTTTCATCACAATGTCCACAGGGACAAATTGATTATGAACACTATTGCTATGATGTTGGTTACTGCCGTTGTTGCTTGTGGAATTTTTCACTCTATCACGACGGATTTGGTTATGTAACATCTCTAAACACTTGGCCGCTGTCTGGAAACCGGCTTCGTATTCACCTCTGTTGGCCTTTCTGAACCCCAATGGACCAGTAGACAATTTGAATTCCACTTTGCTCGGCAAATGTAACCAATACTCGAATTTCTCATCGTAGGTAGACTCCGGTGAGGTCAAAACTGGGTTCTGTGGGTCTTCCCAATGCGAACATAGTGTGAAATGGGTGTTGTTCTTAGTGAATAGGCAATGTAATGTATATTTGTGTAACTGTGGTTTAGATTTGATGCCATTTTGCAAGTTAGGTATCTTGACTTGTTTAACTAAATTTGTAAAACCAGGAGTGACTCTTGAACTCATCTTCTTTCTCCTCTACTGTCCTATCCAATCGTGTTCTGTTGTACTATATCAGTTGTACCACCACTTGAAACTCTCCTCGACACAGAATCAGACAACCAACAGGAAAGAAGCCTCTCCAGACACCAGCATCTCCTTACTCTGTCACTTACTCCCACCTCCTAAAAGGAACACTTATACCTTCTAATAAAGTTTCCCCCCTCTAATTTTCTCTTTGTTTTAGTTTGTTCCAAAACAACTCATTTCGTACGAATAAAAATACCGTCGTCGATTTTCTGGGTCTGGGTGTCTGGGTGTCTGAATTTTATTTTTTTTTTTTTTTTTTCTTTTTAACTTTGCGATGACTTTCGAGATCGCTGGAGAAGTTCGACTGACTTATATCAGACTGGCAAAATAGTGACAGTAACACGGTGACCAAGGCGGTGGTTTGCTCTGCAATGCCTTAATAGTGGTTGACACAATCTGATCCCCACGAAAGAGGTAAGCTGATTGCTTAGTTTTTTAAGCAAATACAACCATATTAACTGAATTGCAATTATGCCCAGAAAGAAGTCTGCTGCTAAGAAGGCTAGAGAGGCTGCTGCCAGGGAGGCTGCTGCCAAGGAGGCTGCTTCACAAGACAAAAAACTAAATGAAGATACTATTAAGAACGTTGGTACAGTTGATAACAAGCATGCTCCTAATGAGAGCGGCAGTGAAAGTGACATTAGCAGTAGCAGTGAGGAAGAAGACGATTATGGTGATTTGATCACCGAAGATATAGAACAAGGTATAAACAATGTCCTGGAAGCCATTAAAAATAACGACACAAGTAAACTGTTGGATCCAAAAGTGAAGTTCTTTAAAGATGCAAATGAACAAGGTGACGCAGGCCAAAAAGTTAAGAGCCAAAAACCTATTTACTTGAAGGATTACCACAGAATGAATATCTTGTCTGGTGATGCTTTAAAGAGCGATGATGAGTTGGATCAGATGGAGACCGTGGATGGACAGAAATCTTTTGTTGTTCAACAGAGAGATGAAAGGAATAAACTATTAGACGAAATCAAAAATGCGATGGATAATTCAAACGGTGAAGACGACGATGATGATGATAATGGATTTTTGAAAAAGAAGGAAGTTAAACGGAAAGATGACGACAACAACAGTGGTAGCACCAATAACCAACTTTCGTATGAAAACGATGAACAGTTTTTGAAGGATTTTTTGGCACAGCAAGCATGGATCCCTAAAGAAGGCGACAAAGTTATCGAATTGGACGCAACAGGTCAATCTGATGATGAAAACTTTAATAACGCCGTGGAGGATTTTGAAAATGCTTATAATTTTAGATACGAGGATCCTAATTCTGCGGAAATTATTTCATATGCAAGAAATCAAGCCACTTTGAGAAGATCAAAGACATCATCACGTAGACGCAAAAGAGAAGAAGAAAAAGCTGTTAAGGACAAAATTAAAAAGGATAAAGAATCTAAGATTCAGAAGAAAAAGACTAAAAAAGTTAACAAATTAACCGATGTTTTGGAACAATTGCAAAAGGAGTTTGGTGCTAAGATTGAATCGCACATGGTGGATAAGATTACTAAGACTTTAATGAATAGTGATTATACAGAAAATGAGTGGGATAATGTTATTGCAGAATTATTCAATGATGAATTTTATAATAACGATTCTGAAAAACCAACATGGAATGATAATGATGAGATGGGAGATGATTACCACTTTGATAATGATGATGCTGAAGATGCTGAAGAAGATGACGATAAAGAGGAAGAAAATAAAGAAAAGGAGAAGGAAGAAGATGTTGACAACAAAGCTATCGATAAAAAATCAAAAAAGGAAATGAAGAATGCAGCAAAGAGAGAAAAGAAGAAGCTTGCAGAGATGGTTGAAAATGCAGTTGAAGCGAATAAATTGGCTATTATAGATGAAGTTGAGAATGATGAATTAAATGAAAGAGGCAGGTCGAAAAATAGAGACGATTCCGATAGTGTGAAGTTCAGATACCGTGAAGTTTCACCAGAATCATTTGGTTTAACCACTAGAGAAATCTTTGCGGCCGACGATGCTGATTTAAATGAATTCATTTCATTGAAGAAATTTGCACCATATAGATCCAAGGAGTTAAGAAATAAAGATAAGAGGAAAGTGACAAAGGCAAAAAGGATTAAAGAATGGAGAAAGAAAACTTTCAATGATGAAAATGGTCCAAGTTTTGAGGGTGTTTGGCTACCAAAGGATGAGACTGATAGTGAGAAATCTAAAAAATCTAAACATCACCATAAAAAAAGTCATAAACATAAACACTCTAAAAAATAAAATAATTTCAATATTTCAATATTATTTTGCATAATCTCATATTCTATTTTCAACACTATATATCTATTTATATCTAGAAGATCAATAATAATAGCAATAATTATATTTTACTTACTCCCACTAACAATAGCAAGAAATGTGTACATTTCTATATCTATTTCATTCTATGTTTGTTTATTGATATGTCCATATATATAGATACTTTACAGTATGAAATTCGTTACATAAAAAAAAATCATGGTCTATATATTAATATTATCATTTGAATTATTGTTTTTATAGGTACTATCGATATGTCCCTCATGAAAACGATCATTAGCATGATTTTCTATTGAAGCACCACCGTTATCTCTTGAATGATTATTTATCGAGTTTGTGATGGTGGTAGAAAGATTATCATTTGATACTCCCGCAGTAGATAATAAGACGACTTGAGTCAAACTGTTGCTTATACTATTGCGTTTCAGATTAATAATATTTCTTTCTTTCGTTGCATTAGTTAAATTGACATTTGGCGATGGACTAAAAATACTATGTATATAATCACCCATATTGAAATTTGGTGTCTTCAATAGATTATTATTTATATTATTGCTGGCATTAGCAGTACCAATGTTGTTATTATTGTTATTATATGAGGACGGTGATTCCAATATCATATTATTGGGGGATAAGTTTATGCCATGCTTATTGAACATATCGTTGTTAGGATGATAATTAAAATTTTTCAAAGTAGACTGAGGTGATGTCAAGGACGGTTTTAAATGAGATAGACGAATTGTATCATCTGCATTCAATTGCCCAAATGTGGATGTTCTTGGAGTAGTTGGGATCTTTATCTTGGATGAAGAGATGGTATCATTTTTAGAGTACGGACTTGTGGCCAAATATATCAATAAATCTGCACCCGTTGAATTATTTATCATTTCATTCGCCACATGGTGTGTATCATTACTGTTACTATTGCTAAAGGTATTATTATTGTTATCATGACTATTATTTTTGTTACTATTATTATTATTATGACTACTACCATTATAATCGGCAGTATCAAGCTCATCCACTGTTCTCGTAATTCTTTTGATGGGTGTTGTATGCAAACCACTTGAAGACAATATAGCGGAATTTGAATTTGAAGATGATCTCTTAGGAGTAGATGGAACTTTCGTCGTTGAAGAACCATTAGGATCTCTATTTTTCATCGGTGATTTAGGTTTTAAGAAATTATCCTTTTTAGGCATATTTTCCAGTAGATTGCTTGTATTTATACTTTTGTTTTTGTTATTGTTGTTGTTGTTACTGTTTGTAGTACTTTTCTTCATAGTCACTGTTAAATGTTTTTTCAATGGGGAAGTTTCTTTACTATCCTGCGGAATAGAAGTGATCCTTTTCTTTGATTCCAATGGGTATAAGGATGGCGTTCGAACATCATGACCCTTTGAACTTTCTTTATCATGTCCATTGTTATTGGTAGCATTGCTGCTATTACTATCAGGCATTGCTGTAGAATTATTCGACACTTGACTTAAACCTAGCTTCAAATTTCTTGTCATTTGAGCCAGTTGGGCTCTTTCTAGAATCCTAGCTGCTAGATCCCTATCTGGGGACGTCATGACTGGTTCAGATATCATTCAATGGACGGAGACAATGAGGTTGCACCGGAAATCGAAGGGGGGGGTGAAAAGAGTATTAGTAAGATGAAGGAGATCGATTAGGTCGAGCGAATCAATGCTAAAATACCCCAAAACTATCATATAAACAGCCTTGCTTGTTTTTATAGTGTTGAAGGTGAATTGAGACCCAATAATTGTGTTCGAATAGCTTCTCTTCTGTAATATTTCTCGACGGTTACTGCATAATATACACACATCACACATCGTACACCCCCACAAAGATTATATCAAATATCAAGATATTTTGATGTTTGAACTTTTAGAGATCGGAAAAAAAAGAAAAAGACAAAAAAAAAAGAAATTCGCACAAACACAAAAATTCTTATTACCCAATGTGGTGTATTTCCTGTTTAGGAAATTAGATGCTAAAAAAGAAAATCGCAGGTTTCACGTGAAAATTCTTTGAAACAACGAAATTTGCAATGAAATAAAACCAACAACCTCTGTTCAAAAGACATAATTAATATTCCAGAGTTGGAGAGAAGCTTGGGTCTACGATACTCCAGGTGCTACAACACACTCACTACTACGTATTATTATTGAACATCTCAAAGGCCCCGCCTGCATTGACTTTACTACCCCCACCTCCCAGATCCCTTGTTTGTTTCCTTCCTTCCAAAATGATAAGAAGTGTTGCGCAAAGACGTTTTCTACAGACTAATTGGATTAGAAATATTTCAAAGAAAAACTATTCATACAACATACCGTTCATATTCCTGGGATTACCTAATAGGCACATAATATCATTTAATAACAAAATCTTTAATAGAATTTCTAAAATATGTTCTTTCCATACCGTTTCGTCTATCCATAATGAGAAGAAAATTGGTAATATTCCTTTATCTAACAACAGTAACAACAATGACAATGCATATGATTCCAAGGCAAAACAACCACAGCTGATGATAGCATTCACTTGTAAAAAATGTAATACGAGATCGTCACATACAATGTCTAAACAAGCTTATACTAAAGGTACTGTATTGATTCAATGTCCAGGCTGCAAAAATAGACACTTAATTGCTGACCATTTAAAGATCTTTAGCGACCACAGTATTAACATTGAAGATATTTTAAGGGCAAAGGGAGAAAATATTTCCCAATCCACTGAGGATTTGGTCCTCGAGGATATTCCTGAAAAATTGAAACCTATCCTATCGAAATATATCACAAATAGTGACAATGTAAAGACGGATAGGAATAAGGATTAGCATTTATCAGTCATTTATAGCCGTGGAATAGATGGTATTTAAAATATAATAAGATTTGTATATATGTAATTTTATGTCTAATCATAACAGGCACTTCTATACTTAGAGTATTTATCATCATAATAAATGATTATTATTATTATTATTATTTGTTGTTTTTTTATTGTTATTTTTTAATTTAAACATTATATCGCTACCTACTGAGATGTGACTAAGACTTTTGTGATTACCTTCCCATCTTCCTTTAAGTATTTCCTATCTACACCATGTCAGTTCACTCAAAATAATTAAATAAGATATTATAATCAAGATGAAAAAAAAAAAGAGGAAGAAGAGCAAGAAGAAGAAGAAATTTTGACTATATTCAATTATTATAAGAAATTTTTACCAAAAGGAATATATATAATGTATGTCAACATTCAATTAATTTTCCTCTTCAAGTATGAAAGGGGAGCACACGTATATATATTATGAGAATACTAAATATCACAATATATATATATATATTATACCTTCTCCGTATTTGGAAATTTCTGAATTCCACCACATCCCAACTTGATAAAATAAGCTTATTATGGAAATGTGCCAAACTAATCTTCAAAATACATGATACGAGGAATCAGACGTTGTGAGTCTCTTTGTGTACAAAAATTCTGCATATCATGATGCTACTGGGACCCGACATTTATTAATTCATCCATGCATACAGGAATACTTCACAAATCAAGGATAGAGTTGTGGGTTAATATAATCTTCTGTCAAAATAGTCAAAGTAAAGGGATTACATGAAAGTAACACAGGATATATGAATCCAATTCTTGGGAATATCATCATCATCTTTATATTTAACTATCACTTTCCCCTTAAAATAATTTTGCTTCCAATAATTCATCTCATAATTGGAATAAAACTGATGAATCTTTTGTGACCCATTAATCCATTTAAAACTCCATATTTTGTCATCTTTATCATCATTTGATATGCTGGATAAAGATTCTTCTTCTTCCAGTAACTTCTTGACTTGAGGACGTGTCAGATCATAGACATCTTCTATACCCTTCTTCTCTAAAATCTCGATCAAATCAGTTAATAAATCAATTGCATTGCTAAGCGCAGTAACTTCTATATCGTTTGTTGAAGATTTTCGTAATGAATTAAAATATGAAAGAGTCTCCAATACGGTATATTCATCTTTAGTACAATAAAGTAATCTTAGAAGAGCTTCATCTAACATATATTTCCTTCTGCTTTTCGCAATTTGTCGTTCCCTTTTCTTAAGTGTCAATATTTGTGTCTTGTGTGCTTCAGCTGCCTTTTGTATCTCTTTTAATTCGTTCACTAAACTTCCTTGGAATATATCATCGTCATTTTCAGTATCACTAGAGTCGTGATATGATAGATAATTTTTTTGCTTATCAAAATGTTCAGTATTCATCTCTTCTTTGGCATTAAATGTTTCCATATTACTGTCTCGAGGGGAACCTGAGATAACGCTCTCATCTTCATACTCTTTTCTCTCTTGGTGGATCCCATTCTCAGAATCAGATTCTTCTTCATTCACAATCTCATCCTCATAATCTTTTAAATCATCAGGTTCACTGCTGTCAGAATGTATATCCTCTTCTTCTGAAGAAGAACTTAAATTATATTCATTGTCAACAATGACCAAATTATTTTTAAACTTTTTTCTTACTGGTTCGTCTTCACCCTCACTAAGAATGTCCTTTGTCACACTAGAATCACGATTCTTCAACATATACACGTCTTCTAAAGAATTAATACCTAATGCTCTATTGAAGTATCGAAATCTTTGTAGGTCTTCTGTAGGTAAAACTTTCTCTACGTAACAAAAAAATTAATTATAAAAATTTAATATTTTTTTTCGTATTTTTCATTTTTCAAAGAGTAAAATGCTTTAAAGGTTAAATGTGTTACTAAACAAGAGATTTGATGTGATCAACAAAACTGTTGAAAACAAATACATCATAAAACTGTACGTACTAGATTTATTATATGAAATATATACACATACAGATATAATCACATTAAATAGTATATAGCACTATGGAAAGAAGACTGTTGAAATATGATTAGAGCTATGCTTGATAATCTAAATTCATCGTACCAAGTGCTTAAAGAATTATGAAAAATTTATATTAAAGAAGACTCGAAGATAAAATGAGTTACATTGTATATTATTTGTATCTTGTATATTAGTTATGTAGAAAGTAGAAAACCAAGCAATACAAAAAATATTTATAATACCACCAATATCCTATTGTAAATTTACATCAATATTATATAATAATTTAAAATGAATAGTAACAAAGTTTTCGATACTGAAGCCTTGCGTCAACAAAGACATGCAGAATGTGCAGAAGAATACATATATTTATATATAAATTTTATATCATATATATTGGTGATATATGTAAATTCCTTATTTGGCGGGTTATTCCCAATTATTATTTCACACCATATGAATACAATTTAATCCCATCTCTATCAGTCACTTCAATTGGAACGTTGACATCTAAAACAGGCTCTAATAATAACTCCCAATCGTAACGTGTCCTAACTGTACAATTCACAAATTTTCTTAACATTTGAATCTTTACAGACCTAAATTTAGACAATGACTTAAAAAAATAATATAAGTTCAGATTTGGAATATCTTTGAAGTATTTGTAATTTTGATAATTGTTGAACAAATCTGAATCTATATTACCAACTACAGATTCGATCTGTTCTGTAGGTATCCCTCTTATTCTATGTAAAATGTCACTAATACATTGTCTTATATTATCGTTCCAATAGTAATCTGGTGCCTCATGATGGTTCCTAAATGCAATTAAAGTCTCTTGGTCAGCGGAATGGTAGTTAATATCGTCATTATCTATACAAAAGTTAGGAATATTATCACTATGCTGTAACATATTTTCAATAAAATTTCTAGGAGACAGGGGGAAAACATTAGTAAATGGAATGTTAATAATATTAATATTGATAGATTTATACGGTAATCTATCCCATAGGTTCTTATAATAATGGAAAAAACAGTGAAATGCTGGAACTCTAATTGATTGAAAAAACTGGCCTTGTTCTCTTGTTAACATAGAAGGTTTTCTTTTATTATTTCGAATATCTGTTATAGTTCTATTAATGTAATTTAAATTCATAGACATAACTACAAATGAGGTAGGTGGGGGTGATTGTAATATTGATTCACCTGGATCATCTAACAAAGTCTCTGTCATTGATATGCAATCGGAGTATAATGCACTTTCATTATATGGGTCCACAGGAATGTTATTTTGATCGTAATAATACTCTTCAGGGACATACATCTCATTAATAAAACATTTACTGTTACAATCAATAGTCAAATCGGTTAAACTAGAGAAACAATTCACAATTAAAAGATCATACTTGGATAGCAAGTTAAGTAAAGAAAGTCTTTTCACATCCTTAAAGTATGACTGAAATAAACGCAAAATACCATTTCCTGCAATAATATTACATGATTTTAATGTTAATGCAGTATATGTTGAATTAACTGTATATGATGACGATTCTATACGTTGCTGTCTCTGATTAGCATGAGGATGAGTTGCTCCCTTCTCGCCAGAAATTCTTCCACTGTTAGAATAATTATCGGCATTGCTATTATTTATCTTGGTTTCCTTTCTTAAATATAAAGGTAAAAACTCCATTGGAGTGTCTAATGAAATTTTATCAATTACTAAATTCTCTAGGATCAATTCATTAATAATTCCGAAACAACATAACAAATTACTTCTTAAAGGTACAGTGACCTCAGTTCCATTTTCAAGTGCCCCTTGTAATTCCAATCTTTTTATTCTCTGAAGACTATAGAATTGACGTTCATATTGTTTAGCAAAGGATTCTGATATTTGGAAAGTCCTCAAATCATCAATCGTGATAGATTGTTGACCTCTTATAATTTTTTTCATAAACTCTTTGGAACCATCATTAAATACCGAGTACCATAATGGGATCTTAAACGTTTTATCTATTTGAGTCAATTTAACATGCATGAGATTAGGTAGATAATCAATTATATCCAGCATTAGTTCGATATAAGTGTAGTGGGAATATTTGATTTCAAGTTTGTCCAAAATATCAATCGTTTGCCTTGCCTTTTTATTGTTTGCAATCGACGGGGTATTAGTACGATGATACGAGTTAGTGTTAGAATTAGGTGAGGAAGTAATAGAATTTAGATTGAATGCACCACCGATCAAAGACGAAGAATCTTGTTTATTATAAAATTTGGAATATTTCAATAGAGAATCTTGGCATTGTGGATTAACAAATTCAATAGTCGTCACTAGGAACCTTGCAATCTTATTTGTATAATTTTTATTACCACGAAGCATGTTAGCAGTTTTGAATTCTGCATGAATCAAAGCGTTAAATTTCAAAAGTGCCATTTTATCGAATAACTTGATGTTTCTTCTTGGATGATTAAATAAGAATTTATTAGATATTATACAGTATAACCTTGAATTTAAATGACATAATTTTAATAAAGTAGAGAGATCTAATTCAACCAAAATTTTACACAGAATCTTATCTGGAAGAGATAGTAATGTAAGTGCGGTATCTACTTCTGATGTATTAGTAGTAGCATTAGCAGCAGTATTATAATTTTGAGGACTGTCATTACTATCGAAAGTCTCTCCATTGTGAATGATTGTAGGAACATTTTCTTTCGAAGATTCTGCTGGTGATATTGTAGAAGAACTAGTTAAAGAAAAATATTTAGACCTTCCAAACAATTGAAATCTCTTCATTTTGCAAATCAATTAAAATCTATAAGTTATTACTATTACTATTATTATTACTATTACTATTATTATTATTATTCTTATTATTATTTGTGTCTTAATTTAAATAAAACTTTAATATCTATATCTATATCTATATCTATATATATGTGTGTGTGTGCGTACCTGTGTGTGTATGTGTTTCTGGAGTACTGCAATTCTCTTTAGTACACATATACCAAAGAATAGCTATCGTTCAAATGTACACTCTAATAGATAAAATTTTCCAACTCTATTTCTAAGTCTGTTATGATCTATCCGAATGCCATATGTAATCAACACATGCTAGACTATCAGTCGATTGAAGATCTATGAAAGAAACCGACCGTGCACAGA
This sequence comes from Arxiozyma telluris, assembly GCA_030571675.1. Classification (NCBI taxonomy): domain Eukaryota; kingdom Fungi; phylum Ascomycota; class Saccharomycetes; order Saccharomycetales; family Saccharomycetaceae; genus Arxiozyma; species Arxiozyma telluris. Next base: position 37,228 of record JAJLYH010000101.1, on the reverse strand, counting down.
TTATAATCACAATAGCATAAGCACAACAGCATAGCATGCAAATACCTCTCCAGCAGTCTGCACTCCAATATGCTGACTCTCTTTCTTTGCTCACCGTTTCTACTGAACTTCTCGAGAGTTTTTCTCCTGTCGAAGAGAGAAGATTACCAAAGCAAGAAAGCAAGAAAGAAAAAGAGACGTCCGCCAGGATTCGAACGGGAGACCTCCCCTCACAAAGGAGCAAACAACTTCGAGAGCGACGATAACAAAACGTGGAGGTCCTGCAGAGAAGACATCTGTGTATATCCAAAAGTGTGTGGTGTGTATTAAAGATTGGCACCATCAAGGGCGTTCGTGCTGGGAAACACAGTTGCTCTCCTTCCTCTAAAACCTGTATTGAATCTCTCGATATATTTTGGGAATCTGTGTATGTTTTTGGTCGTATGCATACTATCCCATATAACTATCTTGGCTATTTATTAACTCGATTATCTGGTTGTATATAATTGATTTAAAACAACAAGATGCAATACAGTTTGCTGTTGTTTCAAGATTAGAAACTTCCGCTTCAATTTAATCTTTTTTTTTTTAAAAAATTTTTTTTTTTGGCATCTAATTTGAGTTATTAAAAACTAGCAATATTCGACAGTAAAGTCGTTCGATAATAAAAATGTATATAGATTTTCTGCTAATTCTTCTACATCTGGTCTAGAAGGATCTGATATTATTGAACTCATTAACTGTGAGTTTCCATGTTGTTGTAAAATATCTTTGTGAACCTACGACATCTCTATTAAGTATATGTATACGTATATATATGTGTGTGTATACTTTGCCTGTTATTTTTGTGGTTAAGTAGATTTTCAGATTGTTAAAATAAAGGTAAAATATTACTGCTCGAGAAATTTGAGATTTTGCTCGACCACCTTTGTTCTCACTTAAAAATGAAAACGACGAAAAAAAAAATAAGCACAAGAAAACACATCCACACTTCAATCTCTTCACTTTTCAAGGTTTACCTGGTTCCACATTTTTTCGACCAAAAAAGAGACCCAATTCTTCATTATTGATATCTTCCCAATGTTGTCCACTTTAAGAAGATTCAATTCGATCAAAATCCAGAATAGCTTGACATGGATCCCAAGACCATCATGTTTTTTCTATTCAACAGATTATTCAGAGGTATACAGGGACAAATTAATGAAAAAGGCTAAAGAACATGGCTTTGATTCAGTTGAACAGCTAAAAGACCATTTGAAGGAACAAATAAACAAGCAAAAGATAGAGTTCAATAAGAATGACCCTTTGAAAGAGTTAGATAAATTTAAACAGTCAAATCCAACGAGTAACTGTACAACTACCAAGATAAGAGAACCTTTTAAAAAATCGTTGGACCACCACAGTGGGAAGTTAAACAATAGTAGTATCCCATTCAAGACTTTGGATTCTTATATGAACTTGAATAAATTGAAATCTTTGACTGCTCAGCAGATTGAATATCTATGGAGGGCTAAGTGGTCCACTAAGGATAACTCATTAGTTGCTGTCATCTCAAATAATGTTTTCAATAAATTCTATCAATTCGCCAAGGAGAATCCTATCTTTGTATTACCGTTACCAAGAAAATTAAATAATGAGACGAGTAATGATGATAATACCTCGAAGAAGAACAACGATAAAGATAAAATTTCTGATGAGGGTATGGAATTGCATTATATTCAATGGAATTTTCCTGACTCAAATACGTCACATTGTATCTTAACAAGTCTAGCAGAATATAAATTACACAATCAATTCGCCAGACCTCATACTGTCTTAGAATTCCATTCCGAGCTAAGCCACGACATGGGGATCGTTTTAATGAATGGCCAAGTAGAGGAAGATTGCAATGTGACATTACAAGATGCCCATTATCTTTTATTAAACATTCAAAGATTCTACGGTGCAATGGGTACTGAATCAAATATAAGTCAAGAGAGATTAGAGCTATTGAAGCAATTTAACAGAGGCTCAAAAGATTTTAATGTTGATAAACTTATCGAATTGTCACAATCTATGGAGAATTAATACTTTGGAAAGTACACACACACACACACATAATATATATATGTATGTATATGTATAAGTATTTTCTTGTAAATAATTAGATAACAAATTTTCTTACGCCATTGCTCTCTTTGTAGCACAGGGAAAAACCTCATACTCTATATTCTTTACCATGCAAGACTGACTTTACATATTAAACTTTTCAACATATATAAGCCATCTCCTATAATTCGTAAACAGTAGCATCTAATCGTAATAATAATTCTTCGCCTACAAGGGTGTTGTTTTCATAATCTGTTCAAAATTTGGTTTTAACCAGGTGAATTTGCAGTTTCCGGTTTATCTTCTTTATAAACAATTATTCACACAGTTTACTTTATCTTTCAATTGTAATCCACTTTTTATCGCAATTTATTTATTTATTTTTCTTTTCAATCATGACTCATCTATTATCAAAAATTATCTTTTATTCACAAAACTCTCTTTTAAAGTGTATTTATGTCCACTGGGGCCTGTATTAAATTGTATTTAACTATTATTGTAGGACAAGCTTAAAAGAAATAAGATTTCAACAAGAAAGTACCTCTATATTATTCAACACCAAATAATCTGCTTAGTAGAAAATGTCTACCACACGTGTGATCTTTTTAGGACCTAAAGGCACCTATTCTCATCAAGCTGCTTTACAACAATTCGGTAATGAGGGTTCAACAATTCAATATATTCCAACACAGTCTATCCCCCAGTGTTTCAATGATTTAGAAAATAATAAAGACATCTCTTATTCTGTGGTTCCCTTAGAAAATTCAACTAATGGACAAGTCGTATATTCTTACGATCTATTAAGAGATAAAATGCTGCATAAGGATACTCCAAGAATAGGTAAAAGAATAATCCCTGATTTAGAAGTTGTTGGAGAACAATATGTGTCAATCTCACACTGTTTATTGTCTTCATCTCTCTCAATCTCATCTATTAACGATTTATCAACTTACAAAAATATTAAAATTTATTCTCATCCACAAGTATGGGGTCAAGTATCAAATTATTTAAACAAATTGAGATCAATTTGTAGCACTATTCAATTGCTTGATGCTGATTCAACTTCTAATGCTGTGGTTTTAGCAAAGAGAGAACAAGATAATTTGGATTCGACTGATAAAGATACCATATATTTATCTATTGCAAGTGAAACAGCTGCTTATTTGAATCATGTTAATATTATTGAACGTTCCATCAATGATATTACAGGGAATACTACAAGGTTTCTCGTCTTAAAGAGAGCCAATGATACGATAGAATCCAAAGAAATTAGAGGTTCAAATGGATCCATCAATGTTAGTCTATTAACCTTCACTATAGAACAAGATGAACCTGGGTCTTTAGTGGATGTCTTAAACATATTAAAGGAACACTGTGTAAATATGTGTTCGATTCATTCAAGACCGTATAATAGTACTACATCTCCAAGAAAATGGCAGTATGTGTTTTTTGTGGAATATACATTCGATCATGATAAAACTGATATTGACTCATTCTATAAACAATTTGACGAAAAATGCCTCCAATGGTGTATATGGGGTACTTTCCCAAGAAATGAAAAGTATTACCACTAACTCTCCTTGTCTCAATTTTTTACCATTGCCAACCCATCAGCTAATAAAAATATATTATTGAATACTATTACAATGAGTGGCTGTCTCAACTTCAGAATGCTTAAATTACTGTTATTCAAAGAAATAAAAATAAAGTATATAGCAAAGAAAAATTGATATTTTAATACTATGTGAAAATAAGAAAAAAAAAAGAATTCTGTTAATTGAACTTTACTATTTATGGAATATCTTTGTAATAATTTATGTATTTTCAATGAATCCATTGCTCATACTCTTTTTTCGTTAAACTATACCCTTTTAAATATTCATATTACATTGACATGACTTTTGGAGTAGCTTTATTATCAAATACATATTCCTTTCTTTTTGCTAAATTGAGGAGTTTTCATATGATGATCCATTGGACATGATTAAGAATATTACTGTAATATAAAAACATATAATCGTATTTAAGAATGTCAACAACCATGGAGTCCTTTCTTTGATTCATGAATTAAGCCTTCTTCTTTTTTTTATCTATACTTTTAATGCAATGGAGTAAACTAATAAGAAGAAATTGAATAAATATGAATGAAATAGGAATGGATTCAGTAATATTAATAAACGACATTTCAGAGAGCATAACATCATCCTACTCTGCTAAAAGAGAATTACATTCAACTCATAGTAATAATAGTCCTGTTGTTTTACAAAAATCATTAATAATCCCCATATTATTATGTTTGGTTATCTCTTTTGGAGGATTCATTTTTGGTTGGGATGTGGGGACCATTGGTGGTATAATCAATATGAAATCATTTAGAAATCATTTCGGAACTATATATAATGCGGAAACAAAGGAAACGGAATTCCCTGATATGCTAACTGGTTTGATCATTTCGATTTTTAATATAGGCGGTGCTCTCGGTGGTATATTCTTAGCAAAACTTGGTGATTACATAGGGAGAAAATTGGGAATAACTTTAGCGACCACTGTTTATATGCTAGGAATCTTCATTCAAATTATTAATGATCAAGCATGGTATCAATTCATGATAGGAAGGGTTATATGTGGTTTAGGTGTTGGCTGTAACACTGTCTTAGTACCAATGTTTATATCCGAAAGTGCCCCAATTAGTATTAGAGGTGCGATGGTGGTCCTCTTTCAAGTCCTAGTAACTTTTGGTATCTTAGTAGGAAATATAACAAATTTTTTCTGCATTACATATTTTAACGACTCTAATTACTCTTGGGGTATTCCTACATCTCTAGGTTTGTTATGGGCTATTCTGTTATTAGTTGGACTATTATTTGTTCCAGAGTCAGCTGAATATTTAGCACTTCAAAAAATGAATGAAGATGGTGCTAGATTGTCATTTGCCAAGATGAATGGTATTTCAGTATACCATCAAAAAACTGACGATTTTGTTAATAGTATGCAAGATAAATTGTTTGTATCCACTCAAGAAAGAATAAATAGGAAAAAATGGCATGAATTTATTTCTGGAAGACCCAAATTAGGATTACGTGTATTGATAGGTGTATTATTAATGGCATTCCAACAATTATCAGGTATTAACTATTTTTTCTATTATGGAACTTTGCTGTTTGGAAAGGCAGGTATGAACAATCCTTACACCGCAGCAATGATATTATCTAGTGTCAATTTTATATCTACATTTGCCGGTATTTATCTTGTTGAATCATGGGGGAGAAAGTTTTCTCTGTTATTTGGTTCGATGGGAATGTTTACTTGTATGACCCTATATTCGAGTATTGGAAGTTTCCTGCTGAATAATGACAGAGCGGTCTGGGGAATGATTATAGTGACTTGTACTTATATTTTTTTCTTTGCAACTACATCTGGCCCAGTGACATTTGTTATCGTTTCAGAATTATATCCCATTAGGACCAGAGCACTATCAATGGCTTTTTGTTCTGCTACTAATTGGATAGTTAATTTTTTTATCTCTTTGTTAATACCAGTACTAACTAAAAATATGGATTTTTTTCTAGGATATATCTTTTCATTCTTCTTATTTTTATCAATATTCTTTATTTGGTTTATGGTACCAGAAACTAAAGGGAAAGATAATGATCAAATCGATCTCATGTTTGGTTCTATTAAACATGGATTGGTTGATCCATTAGAAACGGATAGATATGGCGATGAAAATTACTAACCAATCATAAAATCATTATAATAAATCCAATATTTCGGCTTTAACCAAGTCTTATTATTTATCTATTTATCTACATATCTATTATTGATATATGTAACATTTCATATTATATATAATATTTTTCTGTCCTTCATGTGTCATTTAGTCATAGAATTATTTGCTTCACTAATGTTCTTTTCTTACTGTATGCAGATAAAAAATGTATAATTAATTCTTTTATTGTATTTTAATTAAATAAAATCATTCTTCTTTAAAAACTGTTTAATGATATCCCAATACCCATCCTGTAGAATGGTGTCATTGTGATGGCCAAGTGGAAACTCGAAAATACGTTTTAAAGTTGATGGGCATAATTCGTATAGTTGTCTCATATGGCTAGGTGGTACAATTTCATCTTTTAATCCTCTTAAAAATAAAAAGGGTGTATTTGTATTACAATTTGGAATCAATCCTTCAGAATTCCAAACTTCATGACACATAAATGCCACTGATTTCAAGTATGGGAACATATATGGGATGACTTTTCTGATACTTAAAAAGGTGTTCTCTAGTATAACACCGTCCACAAGTTCTGGATATTTTGATGCAATATATATAGCGTTTGCACCACCTAATGAACGTCCATAAAGAACTAGTCGCTTATTTTTATGAAAATCATTAGTGGCCAAATAAGATATAGCACGATCAGCATCTAGTTTCAAACCTCTTTCATTGGGGGAACCTTCAGAGAACCCATATCCTCTATAAGAATAGATAAACACACTCATACCCAATTGACGATAAAACAACTCCACAATAGGAATGAAAAACCCAATGTTCCCAGCATTAGGACACAATATAAGTACTGTGGATTTGGAACTTTTGTTCTGTAAATCATAAGCTTCAATCTTAATTCCATCTGCTGTAGTTAATAAAACTCTTTCATACGGCAAACCTCTAATAGCGGGTGTCTCTACATGTTTTCTTGCATTTTGAGCCCACGATGGGTAGACTAATTTATTCTGAAATGTATATAACGTTGCTAAAGTTATTGTTGAGAAGGCAATAACGCCTACAACAAACTTTCGAATATAATTCATTAGCATGGTGCAGCAAAGTAAAAAAAATTTGTTGAAATATTAAGAGATTGTTAACCAAATGTGAGGAATTGCAAAGTAATACAGGGATTGAACAACCTTCAACTGCCACTTAACCTCTATAAATGTGCTAACATCATTGGCTTTCCCCCTTCTCTTTTTAATACACTCTTCACTGTCATTTAAGTTACCTACTTTCCCTTTTTTAATCTTGCATATTTCTTGATCTCGGGGTTAATTCTGTTCTTCCCGGCTTTACAGATGTCTCGAAGAAAACTGATGACAAAGTGCAATTGACATGATATTACAAAATAATCATAATATATATACATATCTCTATATATATACATATATGTATATATTCGCAGTTGTTAAATCAGCTATATTTAATATATGTTTGGAAGCAATTATATATTTTGCAGGTCAAATGAACCATCATTTAGAATGCCTTGGTAGAAGAATCCTAAAACGACAATTACATAAATGAGAATCAACATTGAACCTTTGAAGTAATTAGATTTGCCCTCTGCATACAGATACGTAAACATGAATATACCTGCAAAGGATCCAATGAGATCCCATTTGGGAAATATAAGTGTAAACATTTGTTTCTTGATGTTTATATCTTGACGTGACATGTTCCATGTATAAATAATTGAGTATAAAATCAGAGCTGGAATCTGTAATTGACACACTTGCAAAGCGTAGGCAGTACCAATTTCCATTGAAAGTGCCACATTACCATGTACAGCAAAGGAGATGGCATTTAAAAATTCAGTAGTATTGGGAACTAAAGCGAAGATGGTTAAACCTAAGAATTTAGGACTTAGACCAGGGAAATCTTCTAAGACAGAATCTACACAAGCGACCAGTATCTCTGCAATCACGGCGTATAGTAGTGTGGCAATTAAAAGAATGTACGTTGACTTAGATCTAGACCAATTTGGCGCCTCATGACCTTCGTGTACTACATTTCTATCGTTTTCTATGTAACGCTCACCATCTTCAACATTGGTAGAGCTTTCCTTTATCTGTTCTGTAATAGGTAGTTCCCAAATTAATTTTGCGTGTGTCCTTAAAGTAAACCATAGTCCAATAATGTAAGCTAAGAATAGGACAATTGCGCATGAAATAGACATAGGTTGGATAATATTTGTATACATATTATCATATTTTAATGGTGGGTGTCTGAAATAACATTGATCTGAAAAAATGGCCATAGTGACACTTTTCACAGTTAAATCATATACAACATTACTGCTATTACTATTATCGTTATTACGGTTACTTCTCCCACCATCCAAACAGATTACAGTGTATTCTCCATATATTTCATAAATTATCGTTGGTACATATAAAACAATTGTTGAAAAGATCAATAATGCAGATGACACACCTGCACTTGCGGGATTATATCTTTGTGTCTTTCTATTCCATGCGCCACCACACATGGACAGCCCAGGTAATAAAAGAACTGCACCAAGGATAGAACCAATTATGGAACCTTCTACTAAAGGGCCTTCGCCTCTTTTCAAAGCGATACAGTATAAATATATCTCCACGATAGTTGAGAAGAATGCGTTAATGACAGCACCGACCCCCATGGAGGTCTGTGCAGATATAGATGCTACAGCTTGACCAATATAGAAGGCCAATGGAATAATTGATGCTAGACAAAGAATGAAGATACTAGACTCATCTGTTAACCAAACGTTGTTAATCTTAAAGTATGATTTCAACACGAAAAAATCGAATATTGTGAAGAACACCAAGAATATTAAGTTAACTACTATAATATTTGTACCATCTACAGTGAATTTGTAATAGTGCCATCCTGCACAACGGAAGGTGCACAATAGAATGTTTTTGTTTGTTCCATTATCGACATTATTTAGAGTAGTGGATGAATTTTGTAGATTTTTAAAACCTAACGCTAAAGGATGTTTTCTCAAATGGTATAATAGATTCCAAAGAATGTTACTCATGGGAATAGTGAATACACATAACCATGTGATCAATGCAAAGAGCATGACAATGGGTTCTAATATTAAATGGAAAATTGTATAAAAGATGATTCGACTAAATGTCCATTCACCTCTACCAAAGAATCTTCTTTGTTGCAAAGTGTCATTTTCAATAGAGGGATCGACAGAGTTAATAGGGTTGATATTATTCGTGAGAGTGGCAGAGTTATGAGTGTTGCTACCGTTAATTACCGCATTTTGTTGTTGGTTATTTGAAAAGGGGATAGAGCCATAGGAAGGGTATTGTAATCTTTCATTACGGCTTACAGTAGGAGACAAAGTTTGCGATTGATGGAAAAACAATCTATTACCATAGGAAGTAACCCATTTATAGAATTGCGGCACACTTATCCCCTCGCCTCTATCCTCTTTCAAATAATGTTCATCTTTTAAAAGATACACAACTTTACCGAATGGCCAAAGCAAATATTTGGACAAATTAAAGAAGACTTTAGAATAGTCTCTGGATGATTGGGTGAAGCCACCCAATATGAAAACCAAGACCGATGCTATGAAAAAAATGACAAACAAGGACAGACCCATAGTCAGTGACCATACCACATTGGAGAGATATACATAGACACCTATATGTTTAAGTTTTGTCTCATGGATGTCTTCGTCTGCAGCTTTTTGCACAGATCTTTGTTTTTTGTATAGAGCCGGTTTCCAGATCCTTATACCAAAGGGGTGGGTTTTATTGATTGCATCTTGTCGTTCCTTTAAAGTAAAAGATTCAATAGAGGAGGTTGTAGAGACCTGATCATCATCATCATCGTTGTTGTTGTTGTTGTTAAGTTGGTTGAGTGTGTTTAGTATGTTTGATTCCAAATCTTGATCCTCGGTGTAATTAGATGATGGTGAGATCTCTTCAATAGTTAAACCGTTATTGCCTGTGCTGTTGTTATGGTGATTAGTATTTTTACGGTCATGAAAGGAAGTATCATGAATAATGTATCTATCAGATATGTTATCTAAGGGGTGATTACCACTATTATTAGGGTCATTATTACTATTTTTATTACCATTGTTGTTGATGATGTTGTAGTTGTCATCTAACGAATCAAGGTTATTTTGAGATATTTCACGTCTAATAGAATTATTCAAATCAAAACCTATACCGGAATCTGGAGTAGTCAAAATAGCAAGCCTAGAGATACTACGATGTTGTTTTGGTCTAGATCGTTGCACAGATATATTAGTGACGGGGTTAGCGAGGGTGTTAGCGAGGGTGTTAGCGCTGTTGTTATTGTTATTTATGGTATCTATATTTGGTGCTGATTTAATTGCAGATAATGCGTTCCTGGACTTCTGGGTATGCAAAGCATAGTGGAACCCATCATGTAAACCTTCGAGATACCTAATATCATGTTTAACTTCTTCTGGATCATCATCTACACTGAAGATTCTTGTGCCATGGATGTTTTCCTGTATGATTGGGGTGGATTGGGATATATCCTTTTTGGACCTGTCTAGTACCGAGGAGGTGTCAGGTGGTTCAGCGGAGAAACTATTCATAATGCAGCAAAAGGAAGAAAAAGAGAGGTTATGTGGTCTTGCTGTTTTTATTTTATTATTATTATTATTTTAATTATTAGAGTAGATTCAATCTTGTTTCATGTGAAGTATGCAATAATGTATTGAAATCGGTGTTTTGTAGTAAACGTATATACCGTGAACGCTAAGAGACAAGCTTTGTGGAAAGGTGGGGTGGGTGGGTATACAGATTATTATTTCCAACACAGCCAGAAGTATACTATTAAGACAACCAGCATTACTCCCACCACGACCGCTACTATCACCACTGCTGTTTACTAAATATTTCGTTCGAAGATCTAAAGGACCCATCAACCCCAGCAACCTAACTCCATCCATCCATCCCTCAGATCAAACAGGATGCAGAAACTGTAAACAAAACAAAACAAAACAGGAAAACAGTTACCAAAAGAGGAAACTTCACAGGTCCACTGCCTTGCTCCGTGGGGCAATTGCAGGGCGCACGCTGTTTGCCGCGCTAAAGGGCCGCTGGCCTGGCGCCGCCGGGGGGGGGGGAGACAAGGCTGTCCGGTGTCTGGGTGTTGTTTATTTTGTTTTGTTTCTTGTATTTTTTTTGGCGTCGTTGTTTTTCTTTCTTTTTTTCTTGTTTCTTTCTTTTTTTTTTTATTTTTTTTATTTTTGGCGTCGTTGTTTTTGCGGGAGGCAGGAACCCAAAGGGGAATCCAAAAAAAAAAAAAGAAAGAAACAAGAAAAAAAGAAAGAAAAAATGGCTGATTTCGATAAGCAGAGGAAACCCGAAGGCGTGGAATGGTTGTAGGACTTTGGAAAGAGTAAAGAGTAAAGAGTAGAGGACTACTGTAGTAACTGTTCCTTTGTTCGCACTTAAATACCAGTCTGTAAAGTGCTGATTCTCTCCTCTTCAAAAACAAACAAACGATAAACTAGCAAAAACAAGTAAGCAGGCTCTAGGAATATCCATACATAGAAACTATCACTACATTCTGCTACTTCTACTTCTACTTCTACTTCTACTACTATACAGTAAATATTCGCTATCATTATTGTTTAGTGCGATCTTTTTTTTTTTTTAGACTCTATATATCAACGTTTTATCTCTCTCCTTCCTATCCCGTTCTTTTGCACTTTTTGTTTCCATTAATTCAAAGTTATACAAATACAGATACAGATACACACACACACATACATACATACATATATATTCGATCCTGTCTGATACCACCTGGTTTTTCTACCCATCAATCTAAAACTTACCCTTACCTATTTTACAAATATTGAATATCTATAAACTATGAAACTGAGTCTTCTTTCATTTCTCCTGGTTGTCCCATGTGCTCTTTCTGCTTTAGTCACGGATTACATCGTTACTACTAACGTGGCTGGTGTTTTATCGACAATAACTAGTATCTATGACCCCGCAAGCAGAACAACGACAACTTCGAAGCATACTACCACCACCACCACTCCTACTACCATTACCTCGACGTCGTCTTCAACAACTGGTACTACAGGAACAGCCACTTCCACCGATACTAGTATGGTAACCACCGTTATTACTTCCACTTTAGCTAATAATGCTATAACCACATACACCACCGTTGTTCCACTGGCTTCTGACACCACTTCTGGCTACGTTAACTCAAGAAATAGACCAGACCCAAGTACCTCAGTTACTCCGCAACCTGCCACTCCCGTGACCACTCTATCTTGGCAGAGTTGGGTTACTATCACTGAAGGTGACACCACATACACTTCATCGTTGGGTCCAATCACTGTCTGGATTACTCTTACCACTAACGGTGTCGTGACCACTATTCCCACAACTTTTATCCAAAGGTTCAGCACCCAATACTCTACCATTGCTCAACCAAGTTCTGGGTCTATCGGATTGGGTACAATATCTGGAAGGATCGGTGTGGTCAAGACTGATTATCAAACTACAGTTAAATACAATAACGCATTCAATCTACAAGTAAGTCATCCAATACTATCCATATGTGCAGTTCTGTTGTCATGGCTGTTATGAAAAAAAAAAAAAAATAAATAAAAGCAAAATACGATAAAATAACGTATTATTCATTAGTCTTTTCTACTTTGTTCTCCTTCTGTATATGTTGTTATAGATAGATAAATAAATTCTATATATCTCGTTAAGTAATATAAATAAATAAAAAACCAGTTAAGTTCACTAGTGTTTTCCTTTTTTTTTTTTTTTAATTCTCTTTGCCTAGTCTCTTTTGTGAGTGTAATGTGGTTCATCACTACTTTTTTATTTTTATTTTTTTTTTCCAAAAAACTTAGTGATTAATATAAACAGTAATCAAAGGATTATGGATATAGTTCGAAGAGTGTAGAAAACCCACATGGATACGTTGACTGCTGGTGTCTAATATATACATAAATGTACTTAAATGATTCAACTACGTGTCCCTAATTGACTTTATTACTGTGTTTATCGCATTGGATTGTTTCTTTTTCTTTTTACGGTCTGGTTTGGTTTGATTTGATCCATAATGGATAGTGTAACCGCTGAGAATAATGAGAAACAGAGTATTGCCACTAAAATAACAACTACTAGCACTCTGACACCGTCTTCTATAACAGAAGTGAAATATTCCAACGTCCTAAGAGATAATGTGAGTAGTACAACTACTACTAGTAATAATAACATATCTAATGCTAATACGTCTTTGGACACAAACTTAACTACTGTATTGTCCCCTACCCCAAACATTATCAATCAAGACAGTAGCGACAGGACTAAGGCCACTGCTAATGATAATAGCACTTCTACCACCACCGCCACCACTACTAATAATGGCCATGGTATGGATAATGATATCCCAACACAGAAAAAGACTAGTAAATTCATCCTATCTAAATTCACATTATATGAAACAAAGGATAGAATGTATGTAGTTGGATCAAATAAAAGAGAGTCGATGTTCAGGATCCTTGAGATCGATTTGACTATGGAAGATCTAACTGTATTGGAGGATCCAAACGTATTTTTCACTAGAAATGAAATCATTGACGTCTTGGCAGAATTAGAAAATTCCAGTGAGGGTGGATTGCACAAAAAATTGACTGGATATGCCTTGCTAGGATTCATCAGATTTACTTCATGTTACTACCTTGTCGTTGTCACTAAATTTAGACAGGTGGCCGTCATTGGTGGCCATTCTGTATTCCATATAGACGGTACTGAGTTGATACCCATCTCAAATAACTATAAGAAACCTGATAAATATTCTAACGAATCTAAATTGATGAACACTTTCCAAAATTTGGATTTGACTAAAACTTTTTATTTCAGTTATACCTACGATATTACCAACACTTTACAGACTAATCTTTTGAGAGAAAAATTGAAAGCTGTTAACAGATCAGACATCTCCATTCCTTCAGGGATACCGAATTACAATGAAATGTTCATGTGGAATAAGTTTCTTTTGTTACCTCTCTTTAATAGTATAACCACTGTATATGATTGGTTCCAATGTATTATCCATGGGTTTATTGATCAAGTCAATGTCCCAATCTTGGGTAAGAATGTGTATATCACTTTGATTGCAAGAAGATCCCATCATTTCGCTGGTGCCAGATTCCTGAAAAGAGGTGTGAACACCTACGGTTACGTGGCAAATGAAGTGGAAACTGAACAGATTGTCACTGATATGATATTGACGCCATTCCATCAATCAGGTCAAGGTTATTTTGACAGTGATCGGTACACCTCATTTGTACAACATAGAGGTTCAATACCATTATATTGGATTCAAGAAGCATCGAATTTAACAGCTAAACCTCCAATTAAGATAAATGTAGTCGATCCTTTTTTTAGTCCTGCTGCATTGCATTTTGATAAATTGTTTCAAAGGTACGGTGGTGGAACTATTCAAGTCTTAAATTTAATCAAAACAAAAGAAAAGACACCAAGGGAGACTAAACTGCTGAAAGAATTCGAACAATGTATCTCGTATTTAAATAAACAGTTGCCTGAAAGAAAAAAGATCGATTACATTTCTTGGGATATGAGTAGAGCATCAAAACAGAATGGTCAAAAAGTTATTGAATTTTTGGAGACATATGCTTTAAGAACTGTTACCGAGACTGGCGTGTTCCATAATCATTCAACTTTCAAAGACACTAAACTACAAGAAGGTATATGTAGAAGCAATTGTATTGACTGTTTAGATAGAACCAATGCCGCACAGTTTGTTATTGGAAAAAGAGCCCTTGGTGTCCAATTACAAGCTTTAGGTATAATAGATGATAGTTATCTGGAATATGATTCTGATATTGTAAATATATTAACCGAATTGTTTCATGACCTTGGTGATACTATTGCATTACAATATGGTGGATCGCATTTAGTTAACACAATGGAGACATATAGAAAGATAAATCAATGGAGCTCGCATTCAAGAGATATGGTTGAGAGTATTAAAAGATTTTATAGTAATTCATTTATTGATTCCCAGAGACAAGACGCTATAAATTTGTTTTTAGGCAATTATATTTGGAAAGAAGATGAACCACCTATCTGGGAATTAAACACGGATTTTTATCTTCATAATGAATCTATCTCAATGGGACCTAGGAGAAGTTATACGCATTGGTGGAATGAATATCACATAAAAAGTGTTAGAGAGTTGATTAGGGAGGAAATTATTGAAAAGGATAACGATATCACACTAGAGAAAATTAAAGTAAATATACGCGGATTTCCAGATGCATTTGATAATTATTGGAATGAATATTATTTACCAAGAAGCTTAACTTGGATTGGAAACTTATTTGCTTATAATATGAATTCTACAAGAAGATATCAATCTTCAAAGAATCAGGGTATGAATAACAATGATATTAATAAATTTAGCATTAGCGATAATAACCAGAGAAGTAGAATGTATAAGAACGGTAATCATAATAATGATAGTAATAATAATAATAATAATAATAATAAGCATAGTAGTAGTAATATGACTATGAGTTCTCCTTTTGTGTCTAGAAAACAAAGTTGGATTAACAAGAAACTAAGGACTCTATTGGTTGCAGAAGAAGAGAGATGTAAAAAAGAGGTTGTCATAAAAGAACAGTCAACTCAGAGGGGTGTAACCAAAGATGATGAAATGGAACTATCCTTACATTGTTTGAATAAGTTAATTGACAATGAACAGGAGGTCAAATCTGCTTTGTTTGATTTATCACATCACGAAATGCCTATTGTATTATCCTCTTTGATGTCGAATGATAATTATGATAAATTATCGCGAAGATCATTATCCCCACTTTTCCCTACAGATTCATTTACAGATATGGCACACAGAATGACCGTTAATGATGTATATCCATTTAACTGTATTTTAGCTGATCTACAAAGTTATAATCTTTATTCATCACAGTCAAATTTGAATACCTTAAAACCTTTAGAAGACTATAATCAGGTGATTCACACTATTCTTGAAACAACAATTGATGATGATGATTTCCAGCTATACCATAATTCAACTCAAATAGCGGACAATGATCTTATTGTCATTGGTTAGATTGAATGAATATTATAGTTATGTATGTATTAGTTCATAGGTGACTGTTTCGTTAATAATATATATTCATATTCATATTGATAGATGATATGGGAAGAAGTCAACTGTTCTTCTTGTTACATTTCAATGTTTTGCACATAATACTAGGTCATGTTCATAAATTTAGCTGTAATGTTTTTTAGCAGATCGTATCACTAATACACCATGAGAGACACAACATATCATCATTTTTGTTGTCTTGTTGAGCCTAAAGAGTATATGTTTTACACTAAGATAGAGCGACCGTCACTAGTTTTTCATCTTTCCAGAGGATTATAAGCAATATGAAAAATTTAATTATGTTCAAACCAAAGCTTCAAAAAATAAAAACTAGATACTGGAGAGGTACATATCTGTAAAACCGTCATCCAAACACAAGCTGTTCCCCCCATCAGTATATATAATAGATTTGATAGGTGACAAGTATACATTATTGAAGAGACTATTAGTTTGGTCGTAGGAAAAAAATGTATTAGTTGAAAATGTCATGGATAGCGAAACTGAGTAAGTTGTTTCCAAAATGTTTGACAGTTACTCTATTTGTATGGACATATTATATCACTTTGACGAGAGTTGTTAGCATCCCACAGAGTATTTTATTCATTTTTTTAACCTTTGAAGTTTTGAGTGCATTATACACTTATTTTAAAGTTATAAATATTGGACCTGGTTATCCAATGGACTTTTTAGATTTAAAAGTCAATAATCTTCATGAAGTAGAATCAGGCAATGAATTGCCACCAGTATATATTACCAGGAAATCAGTAACAGTGAAGCGCGACGGAAGATTTAGAGTGTGCCAAAGTTGTAAATATTGGAAACCTGATCGGTGCCATCATTGTTCCTCTTGTGACAAATGTGTGTTGAAAATGGATCATCATTGCCCTTGGTTTGCCAGTTGTATTGGATTTAACAATCAAAAATTTTTCATCCAGTTTCTGCTTTACACCTCATTATATGCTCTGACAGTGACAAGTTTCACTTTCTTCCAATTATATAGATGGTTCGAGGGGAAACAATTTGAAACAGAAATCATCAATCTTAAATTGTTATCTGTTTGGCTTTTAGGTGTTGCTGTCTCTGTATCAGTAACATTATTTACTTGGTTTAGCATATATCAATTGTGTCAAAACCGAACTACTATAGAAACATACAGTTTAAGACGTTACAGTGAAGAAATTCGTATTTTAGATGGCAATGTACAATCAGTGAATGATTATAATCTCTTCGATTTAGGTTCTGCTAGGGAAAATTGGAAAGATGTGATGGGAACAACATGGAAAGAATGGTTTCTTCCGATCTCCAAGATCAGACCACAAACTTATATAAATTCATTGGATGACAGAGGTTTGTATTTTAAAATCAATAGTATTAGAAATAACCAACTTTTAGAAAGTGCAGATTTGCAAGATAGATTACTCAGAAGAGTGACTCCTAAATCGTCATTAGATGTTGATAGACCATTGGTTAATTAACAAGTTTCAAGAGCTTGTAAGAATTAATATTGAATATAATTAAGTAACAATAAAATGTATTATAAAATTGTTTATATTATAAATATTTGTACATAAAATGTATACGTATGTAAATAATAAAGATACTGTCCTTTAAATAAAAAGAATATCGTTAGTATTAATGCAAAAGTGGTTTCAGAACCATTAAAAGAAAAAGTGAAAAAGTGATAACAACTGGTGCTGTTATAAGAACTAAAAGATGAAATAAAAGAAAAATATGAAAAAATTGAACAAAAAAAAAAAATTGAATGAATCAATCGACAAATGAAGAATTGATCCATCATTCATACTTTACTTAGAATAATAGTGCAAGTAAAGCGATAAAGAAATAACTAACACTGGAGGCTAATTTGTTTGAGCCTGCTTCATATGGAACGACAGAAATTGTAGTATAAGTGGAATTCGAATATTGTGGTAATTCAGTTTGAATTGAAGAAACAGTCACAGAAGTGGATCTTGATTCTTTAGTATCCGAAGAAGATGAAGAGGACTTAATAGTAGCAGTGGTTTTTAGAGTGGATGTGGATCTTGTCAAAGCATCTAAAGTAGCACTGATTATTGTTGATGATTGCTGTTCAGTTTCGGTAGATAAGGTTGTGAATGGAACCATGCTGCTGTACACGGAATTGACTGGTGAAAGAGTAGTAGTTGACACGATCTTTCCAATGTGTGTGGCTGTGCTCGATAAAACGGTGGTCTTATTACGAAGTGTAGCGATGGCAGAGATGTCGGTAGTAACAGTTTCAAGTCCGTTTTGAGTCTTTGTAATAACAGTAGAAGAGATTTCAGTGGAACAGGAGATGGTGGTAGTTAAGTTGTGGATTCTTGTGATTGCTACCAATTCTGTGTAAATAGAATTAGCGGCGGTCGTGGTTTTAGTCACTACCGAACCAGAAATCTCCGTTTGGTATATGTTGACAACATTTCCGTTGGACAAGGTGGATATTGGAATTAAATCAGTCTCCACAGAATAAGCACCAGATAGAGTCTTGGTTATAGCGACACCATTAATAATAGTTATATATAGATCACCTGAATGAGCATTGGAGGTAGAATTGGATGAGACTGAAGTGGTGTGTTTGTTTGTTGAATCAATTGTGACATCAGCAGTTGCAACAGTTATATTATGGTTCATTGTACTCGTGGTTTCCGTAACATTTGCAGTAAGTTTGGTGGTGGTAACAACTGAAGAAACACCAGTGGTAGCAGAGGTAGCGTTTAAGTAGTTGGAGGTAAAAGTTTGAACAGTTGAACTTAAAGAGGTAGTGGAGAAAATTGCATTAGAGACAGTAGAGTTAGATATACCGTTAGTTGAAAGCGCAATACCGGAGACAATAGTAGAAGTGGAAGCTTCTGTTGGTTTAATAGTAGAAATAGCGACATAAGAACCGATTTCAGTAACTACAGCACTGTTGGTTATGGTGTAAACTTTATAAGTCAAAACGACATTATCAGAAGTAGTTAAAGAAGGTATAGAGGTAGTATTTGATAATGAAGTGGTATTGGTAAAAGAGAAAGAAGAAGAAGAAGAAGAGGAGGAGGAGGAGGAGGAGGTGTGGAAGGCAGAAGAGACAGATGTAATAGTGGATGAAGAGTTCTTATTAGCTGTAGTAATTAAGCCAGATGATAGTTCCATGGAAATATCACTTAGAGTGGACTCAGATATTGCTGATGCTGTGTGGGAGGTAGATGTTACGGATGATGAAGTGGAGGCATAAGTGTTGTTCAAATACAAAGGAATTGAAATGTAAGCATTAGACATGGTGGTTGAAGTGGCAGACGTTGAGGTAGCAGAGACGGTAGACATGACGAGAACGTCGTTACCTTCAGTGTCGCTGTTATCACCATAGATGGTGCCGGTAACGGAATCTGTTAAATCTCTCTTCGTTAAAGAGTTGGATTGGACCAATGCAGCGGAATAAGAGATTGGGGTCTTATCCAATTTGTCGGTGTAATAATAGATACGAACAAATTTAGCAGACCCACTAATCATTGTATCAATTGAAATCTCAATCTGATCATCTGTGGACTTATCGGTGTAAGCAGTGAAAGGAACCTTCTTCAAGGGGCTGCCTTGAGAGTCTACACTAGTGATGACTTCTAATTTGGTGGCACTGAGGTTGTATGTATAGTTATTAGCACCGGTCGTGACAGACTTGAAAGTGACAGCTTTGTTCAATAGAGAGATTGGAATATCAGCAGTGAACCAAGCAGTGTTGTTATTGGAGAAATACCCACCGTTAGTTGCCAAGGAGTCAGAGGCTTTCTGCAAGAAGTTGATGGTTGAATTAAACACGCTGTCTGTGGTTGTAGCAAAGGAGAAAGTTATGTTTTCACCGGAGTGAATGGACTCGATAGTAGAATTACTCAATTTAGTCAAAATGTTGAAATTGATGGCAGTGTCTTGTGAGAAGGAGCTTGGGAAGCTGATTCCAACAACGTTGTCGCCCTTCTCGTAGATGGAAGCGACAACTTGACCATTGTTAGAGATATCTAGAGGTAAAGTTGGGAAAGAGTCGAGTTGGGAAGGAACAGTTAGGTAGACGTCGTCTTTATAGGAACCTTTGCCTATGGACAATTGGGATTCAATAAGGAAATAGTGTGCTGGATCTGTGCAGTTTTGTGTTTTGGTGTAGGAGTCTACAAGTTGAATACCTGTGAACCAAACATCTTCGGCGAGCGCGAGTGATATGAGTAAACAATGCAATAGAAATGTTATACTTGCGAGCATTTTTTATTTTTATTTCTATTTTTATTTTATTGTTATTTTGATATCGAGAATATGTCTGTATCTGTATTTGTATATATATCTATACAATTGGAATCTTTCTTGATTGTTTGGTTGCACTTTAATTCGAGAGTTAAGAAGGAGTAATATCTGCCTGTAGCTGTTTGGATCTTTCATCTTTAAATACATTTTTTTATATCTATTTTTATTTTATTTTATTTTATTTTATTTTATTTTATTTTTTGATATCTGATGAATTGGCATTAAGGCTAAGAAATCATAACACTCTATAGTATTTGCATTTTTTTTTCCCCCTATAGAACATTGTATTAGTTGTGATAGCTCGTATAGCAGTGAAGAAATAAAAATAACCCAGAAAAAACACAGCCTTTACAACGTCAACCATCTTTTAGAGTTTCGAGAAGCGAGCAGAGAAGAGAGAGAGAATTGAAATCCAGGCGAGAGACTAGTGATTCAACAATTACCCATGCGGGTCCGCAAATACTTGGAAAGACAGAGAGACAAAACATTTTCTGTAGATCTGTATCTTGGAGTCTTCAATGAGTTGGTCGAGACACACACAAGATGGGAAAAAAAAAAAAACCACAAAGAATTTAGAGAGTACGCCATTTTGTGACACCCAGCACAAGCCAAGCGACACACACAAAAAAAACAGTTTTTCTTTTGGACCCCACCTGAATGCCCCAAAAGGGGAAACCCGGGCCTTGTGCTGGGCAATCACTGCGTTTTTTCCCCCTCCCCCCGTTTCTATTGTTTTTTTTTTTTATTTTTTTTTTTTAAACTCCTCGACCCGCCTCGACTTCCGCGGCAGAGGCAAACACGGACGCGTGCTGGATTTCCTATTTCGGTCGTGCAGACAGAAAAACTCCGAGCTGGCACGTGCGAAGACCCATACATCCAGCCAATGCTAAACGAGCCGGGCGGCGGCGGCGGCGGCAGCAGCGGCAGGTGAACGGAAACGGGCTTCAAATGTGTCGCGAGGTCAACATTTACAGGTGATATGTGCACTGAACAATAGTGAGCAAAGTTGCCTCAAGGCTACAGACTACAGTCATTATTGTTATCAGCACAGCTTTTATTATCAATCGGATCGAGGCTACTTGCAGTTTTTTCCTGGTGCTGGTTCAACGATAGACGGTCCTTGGGCCATTGAATCATCATACCAGTCGTGTGTTGATGGGCAAAGGGCTTGCCAGAAGAAAGAAAGAGAGAGAGAGAGAAAGACGTTTTAACCTGCCTCCATGGCATTCTTTTCCCATTTTCACATTTTCGCATTTTAATATTTTTGGTTCGTTGTCATGGAAACCGAATCTTAACAGTCCAACACTGGCGACAGGAGAAGGGAGAAGAGGGCAAACGAAGGTTACCCACTGTTTGCCAGCATGTGTCCTTCCTTATGATCTTTGCCCCTCCCCCCGCCACGCCTCCCGCCAAGCTACGTGGTAACACATCTGAGACGCACCATATTTCACTGCGCTCGGTTTCGTCCACAACTGGGTTTCCAGCTCCCAAATCAACACGCCTACAAAATCAAACGGCCACAGAGAAGAGAAACGCAGGTCTCGCTCGGAAGGCCGCAAAAACAAAAACCCTGAACTGTTTGTAAAGGCAAACAAGAAAGTAAGAAGTGGATCTGAAGCACAAACAAACATCAACAACAACAGGAAAGGGCAAAACGTATTGCGAAGTAATCCTTGACGGTGGTTTCGATTGCTCGATTATCTTAAATGTCTAAATTCTTAATAAAATACACACACACACACACACACACACATATATATATATATATATTCTTTGTGTTCTGTTGGATTGGCGACCGTTTTTTATTTGATATGAAATGGTTCTCCCCATAATCATTGGGTGTGGACTCACCATTCTGGCTTTATCAGTACAATCTTCGCTCAGGGCTTGGCATGTTTACAAAACATTGACTCCAATCACAATTGCAAAATTGAATGGAATCAAACCAAAACAAGTCCCCCACTCTGGTCTACATAACGATCCAAGGTTTTCAAGCAGCACTATAAACCCCATCTTAAGAGAAAACTTGGAACAGTACTATGGCGGGTTCCATCCTGTTATGAATGAGTCTGAAGCTCTGTTGATCTTAAATATCTCTTCTGAAGAGGTTAAAAATTTGGACTCGGAAATGCTGAAAAGGAAGTACAGGAAGGCTTTGCTATTGAATCATCCAGATAAAGGGGGCAGTCCGTATGTGACTACAAAGATTAATGAGGCAAGAGAATTGTTATCCAATAGTGTACTGGTTCGTAAGCAATAATCTCACACAACAACAACAACAACAAAAAAGAAATTAAACAAAAAATATACATACATATATATAATTGTTCAAAACGTCATACACAATTTTTCAACCATAGATTAGAACATATCTATTCGATAAATGAATCTATATTTGTTTGTATGTACCTTTATCTTTTTTATAATATGTAAATACATATTTCCCTTCCTTTAACCACACTCCTCTTTTAGTTTTTTCATTTTTTCTTATACATGTTAAAACAACAGAACTTGAATAGAAAGATTGATTCGAATCCTCGACATACGTTTCAAGTCTTGAGACTGCGACTTATTTGACATCCTTTTCCATTTTTTCTTTTTCATGTATCTATTATTGAATACAGAGACATACACAGCAGGAATAGTAGTAGTGGTGGTGGGAAAAGTGCTTGAGATTCTATATTTGTTTTTTTTTTTTTTTTTTATAAATGACAATAACTGCAAGCCTATTAATTGATCATAGTGATGGCGCTTATCAAAGTCAAGTCTCAGATGATATATTTGATTATCTAATAGAACATTCCCGACAGATAAATAGTAATAACACAGCATATTGCAGGTTCAAATATTCTCTTTACTCCAACAATAATAATAATGCTTCCAGCTTTATTATCAGTTGTAAGAGGGATTCAACGTTACCAATCAATCATATACGTTTAAAGAACACACTATTAGATATGACTCCAAGAGACACCTTTATTAGCAATGTATGCCAAATTGAAAAATTGGACCTTGATGGTATGGCTATACCCATACTGAATGAGATGACTTTATTATTCAATCCCTCTCTATATGATATACTAATACAATTACCTGATTTAAAAGATATTGTGGAGTTTGTATCAAAAAAGTTTGGTATAGAAGAAAATAAAACAGTAATCCATTCTGGCAAGTTTTTGTCCCATAAATGGTGTAAAATCATTGATACAAAACCCTTTTTACAAGGAATTGTAGATTTTAATAAGACTAAAGTTATTATCGTGAGCGATACGACAGGTTCACAGCTTACCACAAGGAAACCATCATTATTGACTCCAAATTTTGAAACCAGTCCGAAGAATTATTTAAATGTATCTTTAAAATGTTTGAAACATAAAAAGTATCAAGAGCTAATATTATGCAATGATAGAAACTCTGAAAAATTTATCGATAAATCTTTGGTTATATTTGCTGATAAAAGTATTTTAATACAATTAGATCTGGTTGATGGTTCGTACATCGAATTATCAAATATTGATAACAATCAAAAAGTTATTTCAAATATATTTGCATTCATTGAACCACATGACATGGGTCTATCTACAGTGTACGTATCACCAAGATTAAAAATGCAATTTAAGGACACAAATCATTGCATCCTTAGAAAGTCGTCATTTAGTTTTAAAGATATTCCCTTAACCAAAGAGATAACATTGGCAAGAGTTAGCGATATGTATCAGAATGAAAAATTGTATCAAAGTATTATTTCTAGAGGGGTAAAAGATTTTTTCGTGCAAGAACCAAGGTTAATTAAAAGAGATGATTTGATTCCAATAACTTTTGATTCAACACTTGCTATGTTACCAGACGGTTTTGATCAATTAAAAAATTTAGATATAAATTCTCATTCAAAACATGATTGTATTACATGGTTCAAGATAACAGATATAAACTCAGATGATGAAGATGAAGACATCAATTTAGAAAGGGATACCAAGTCCAAGTCTGACGTTGGTATTAAATATTATAGAGTTGATCCATTAAAAAATATTAAATTGGTAAGCAAAAATATTGTTTATGAAAAACCTTTAACTTTAAAACAATGTGATTATATATCCTATTATGATTTGCCAACGACGTTTAACTATAACCTAAAACATTTCCCCTACGCAGAAAGACTTCTTAATATTATCAATTCAACAGTCGATTGTATTCAAAGGGGTGTTCCAATGAAAATATCAATTATAGTTCACTCTACAAGGGCAAACACAGGAAAAAATACATTGATAAAATGGATATCCTTAAAATTGGGAGTAAATCTTATATCTTTTGATTGTCGTCAAATGATGTCAAGCATATCTTCATCTGATTCAAATTCAAAGGTCCTTGGTACTATAAAAGCTAAGATAGGCAATAACATAAATATGATAGATATACCAACAATTGTTTATATTACGCATTTGGAAGAATTATTCAGTAAAGTCGACCGGAATCAAGACCCAATCACTTATAAATTATCTATTTCTTTAGAAACAGAATTTATGAATATTGTAGATGAATTCATGGAAACCAATAAACACATCATATTTGTTTATTCGTCAAATAATTTCGACGATATTCCCAGTAAAATTAGAAGTAAGATTAATTTTGAGATCAAAGTACCTGTCCCTACAGAAAGTCAAAGAAAAAATATTTTTCAATGGTACCTTTCTGCAGATAGGTTGAATTTTGATTGTTTCAAGAACGAAGATTTATCTGTTCAGTTTATCCAAGGTAACGATATTGATATGAGTCAGTTAGCTATCCATTCCGCTGGTTTGACACCATTGGATATTAAATATATAGTTCAAAAGGCTAAAGTGGAATCTTACAATGAAATTATAGGAAGGGACAATTCATATTATACGTTACTTTGGAATAACCGTACTATAACGGTATCAATGGAAAAATTAAAAGAATCAATATCTTTGACTCGTGGTGATCTTTCTATGTCTATTGGTGCACCAAAGATTCCCAACGTTACTTGGGATGATATAGGTGGTGTTGATATCATAAAGAGAGAAATCATGGATACTATAGATATGCCGCTAAGATACCCCGAACTGTTCCGTTCAGGTTCCAAACAGAGAAGTGGTATATTGTTTTATGGCCCTCCAGGTACTGGGAAGACACTAATGGCTAAAGCCATTGCTACTAACTTTTCTCTAAATTTCTTCAGTGTAAAGGGACCAGAATTATTAAATATGTATATTGGTGAATCGGAGGCAAATGTTCGTCGTATATTTCAAAAGGCAAGAGAGGCAAAGCCCTGTGTTATTTTTTTTGATGAAATCGATTCTGTAGCACCCAAAAGAGGTAACCAGGGGGACTCAGGTGGTGTCATGGATA
The DNA here is from genome assembly GCA_030571675.1 of Arxiozyma telluris. Taxonomy (NCBI): domain Eukaryota; kingdom Fungi; phylum Ascomycota; class Saccharomycetes; order Saccharomycetales; family Saccharomycetaceae; genus Arxiozyma; species Arxiozyma telluris. Next base: position 11,571 of record JAJLYH010000101.1, on the reverse strand, counting down.
GAATTGTATCTCAGTTGTTAGCTGAATTAGACGGTATGACAGGAAACGGTGATGGAGTGTTTGTAATTGGTGCAACAAATCGACCCGACTTACTTGATGAAGCGTTGTTAAGACCAGGAAGATTCGATAAGCTATTGTACTTGGGAATAGCTGATACTAAGGAGAAGCAGTATAACATTTTAAAAGCATTGACAAGAAAATTTACTTTAGCTGAAGATGTTGATCTTCATAAGATCGCAGATATTTGTCCCTTCAATTATACAGGTGCAGATTTTTATGCACTTTGTTCCGATTCTATGTTAAACGCCATGAATCGTACAGCCAAAATAGTGGACAATAAAGTTGATCAGTACAACAAAAGTAATGTTAAAAAGTTATCAATACGACAATGGTTTGATAAAATGGCTTCTAAAGATGATATTACTGTGTCTGTCCAAATGGAAGATTTCCTTAAAGCACAGTCTGAATTAGTCCCAAGTGTCTCTCCAGAGGAACTTGATCATTACCTACAAGTTAAAGAAAATTTTGAAGATTAAATTGAGTCATATTATCTCTAATTATTTCTTTTACTAATCATTGAATTAATGCGATGTTGGCAATTTGCTTAGTCATATTTGAGTAAGGTGCTTACTAATTTTTTTTCTTATTTTTTTTTTCCAAATTTTTTTATTTTGATCTGGAGATTTACGAAAACTTGCGAAAAAAGAAACGTTTGGGAGGAGTATAAGACGAGCAAATGAGCTAAATGAACATGGTAAAACCAATGGTTACTACTTCTTCTTACAAATGTTTCATGATTAATTTAAATTGCCATTAAAGTGAATTCAAGATATCCGCATTCGATAACAGTGGAAAAAAGCCACAATAATTTATTTATCTTAATTGAATCAAGCATTCGTGCATTCGCCTATTTAATCATAGAAAAATGGCAGTAAAGGGTTTAGGTCAACTTGACCAAGAATACAATGGTTCAAATTTAAGAATTGGTATTATACATGCTCGCTGGAACCGTGTTATTATTGATGCATTAGTGGAAGGCGCTATTAAAAGAATGAAATCTCTTGGTGTTAAAGAAGAGAACATTATTATCGAAACTGTTCCGGGTTCTTATGAATTGCCATGGGGTACAAAAAGATTTGTTGATAGGCAAAAGAAGGAAGGTAAACCATTAGATGCAGTTATTCCAATCGGTGTACTAATAAAAGGTAGCACAATGCATTTTGAATATATTTCTGATTCGACAACTCATGCTTTAATGAATTTACAAGAAAAGGTTAATTTGCCGGTCATTTTTGGTTTATTGACTTGTTTAACTGAAGAACAAGCATTTGCTAGAGCCGGTATTGATGAAGCTAAGAGTATGCATAATCATGGTGAAGATTGGGGTGCTGCTGCTGTTGAAATGGCTACCAAATTTGGTCCTCAGTGTCCATTCTGAAAAGCTTATAATATGTAATAACTTTTATGATATATAAATGAATAAATTCCAATAATACTTAGTTTAAGTAGTTTATGTTATTGTTTGCAAACCCTTATAATTATTTACTTCAATGTAGGGCTGACAATGATATTACATGCAATTTGTTAAATAAAATCTCGTTATGCTTACCATATATTTAATGTACTTGCTGTTCAGCTAATTGTTACTTAATTAGGTTTATATAGATTAGAGATTATATCATAATCATGTTATTATTACTATCCTTCGCTTGTCTTTTCTTTCTTTGTCTCAATGCATCTCTTCTCCTATTCTTCATCTCTTTCATCCATTGACCTCTATTCTCCCAAAACTGTTCTTCCCAACTAGACCATATATCAGTTTTATTTCCTGTTTCAATTTGACTTAATTGTGTTTGACCGATTAAGAATGGTGAATCAAAATGAGGGAAGAATAAACGATCTCGGTTATGTGTCAGTGGTATAAAACTGTTTGGCGTATCATTATCATTTTCTTCATTATGATTATTGAAAATGTCGTCTGTAATAGTTTTACTTTGGTCAATATCCTCATCATCGTCTTGAATCAATTTGAAAGGTTTGTTTATATTTTCATCATTGTTATTCGTTAGATTCAAGGAAGTTGAATCCTTGGCTGTGTCTGGATTAAACAATGCTCTAAGAGTTTCAGTATTACTGATAGTCCCTTGTATAGGTTCAGACACTTGTTCAGCTGTATCCTTTGTAACACCAAATGTTGGTATGTACTTTTCCTCTTCGCTCTCCTCTTTTCTTTCCTTCTCTTCTTCCTCTTCTTTATCAGAAAATCCAAAGGCTTCAGCCTCATCAGAATCTACGACAGTTAATGGTTTATCGAAATTGACTTCCCCTAGAATTTCATCTAAGATATTACTATTCTTAGATCTTTCTGCTTGTATCATTTGTTCTTCCAAATCGATCTCTTCTTCTTGAGTATCTTCACTGAGCTTATCCTTTCTTCTATTTTCATCGCCATTGATGACATTTGAAGTGGTATTTATTTTCGATCCTTGTTTTATATCATATTCTATTAGATTTTTATAGTTTATTGTTTTTCTTGATCTACTATAATCTAATCTATCAATGATATGATAATAATTGTTCCACCATTTCCCATTGACATATTGATACGCAAGATCTTTTACAGTCTTATTTCTCTCATACCCCCATAGTTTATTCTTATACAATTTGTAGACTTTCAATGACCCATTAACATTTACTCTAAATGTGGAGTTTCTTAACTGACTACGTGATCTTTCAGTTTTACGATATCTTCCTGGAATAACTTCTTTTTGATCCTTCCATGGCTTATTGATATTTTCCAATTTTTTATAGTGCTTCCATTCCTGTAATTTATTATGTTTACCAATCTTTACATCTTCTTCTAAATCTTTTTTATGTTGCAAATTCCACCTAACTTTCCAATCAGGCTTAGCTATATCAATCTTCAATAAGTTGCCTTTAAATTTGACGTTATTTAAACTTTGTTTCAGTCTATTAAAATCTGAATCATTTTCAAAATCAATGTTAATATATGCAAATGTGGTAAATTTCTCAAACCCATCCTCTGAACACTTACCAAACTTATCGAATCTAAACTTCAATTCATCCAGACAGGTATTATAATTATGATATAAATTTCCAATGAATACTCTATGTGTCACCATCTCTGGGTGTGTGTAAGAACGTGTTTAATTAAACAGTTAAGCTTATGATACTTGTTTGCTATTCTCCAAATGTACCAATCTACTAGAAGACGGAGATACTATTCTTGTCTCTCACCCTCTCTATTTGCATATATATATGTTATATTGTATCCAATATCTGTATAAATATTGTGAAGCTCATCGCATGATGAAAGTTTTTGAATAAAAAAAATTCGAAATCTCGAACAAACATGTTACCCTGAAAAAGCGTCAAAAAATTTCAAAATTATCCAAAAATAAAAAAAATGAAAGATGCTGAATAAATTTCATTGTTAGATCTACCAAGAAGATATAAGTATATAGGGAATTTGTATTGGGTATATGTGTTCTGCTCTGTTTGTAAGTTACATGGCCAGAACTACTAACTGACGTGATTATAGGTAAAATAATAAGAATTAAATAGAAGTGAGAAAATTACAGTTCAAAACGATTGGTAAAAGAAAGTAGAAAGCAAAACAAAGATCATGGAAACCACACATAATTCTAATGGTCCTTTAGAGGCCTATCCTACCATGGAATGGGCTAAAGTGTTGGATATTCCATTGAGAGCTTCTGAAGAATTAGTGAGTATCGATTTAGAGACTGATTTGCCTGAAGATGCCGCCGATTTGAAGACTCTTCTAGTAGAAGAAAGTTCAGACAAAGAACATTGGTTGACTATTGCTATTACATATTGTAACCAAGGACACATCGAACAAGGTATCAAATTGATTAATATAGCTTTAGAAATATTTGAAGGCTCCTTCAAAGCGTCGTTATACACATTTTTATGTTGGGCTTATCTAAGATTGGCCAAATCTACGAAAGATATCTCTCAAAGAAATGAATATTTACAAAAAGCTGAAAATGAACTGAAAAATGCTATTGGGTTAGATGCATCTTGGATTGGCAACATGTTAGCTACAGTAGATTTATATTATCAAAAGGGCGACTATGATAAAGCTTTAGAGACAACTGATATTTTCATTAAAAGTACACAAGCTAAGGAACACAGACAAGGGGGGGCACCAAGGATCAATTGTATGTTTCTTTTAACAAGAGCCAAGTTACTTTATCAAAAGAAAAATTATATAGCCAGTTTACATTCCTTTCAAGAACTGTTAGTCTCTAATCCAATGTTTAAACCTGATCCTCGTATTGGTATCGGGTTATGTTTTTGGAAATTGAAAGATTTTAAAATGGCAATTCAATCTTGGCAAAGAGCACACGAATTAAACCCCAAGAATAAAAGTATTTCTATATTGGTTCTATTAGGTAAATTTTATGAGACTATTACCAATTCTGAAAGTGATATAGCTTTTAAAGAAAATTTCACAAAAGCATTAAGTGATCTTAACAATCTTTTAGAATCGGACAAAGATTCACCAGTGCTATTATCTCTTTTACAACAATATTATTATTTTCAAAAAGATTATTCCCGTGTAATTAAAATATATGAATCAAAGATTCAACCAAAAAGACAAGTAATTGACTCACTTATCTTCTCTGAATCCACATTTTGGTGTGCAAGAGCATATTATGCAATGGAAGACTATCGTAAATCGTTTCTTTTATTCAATGAAAGTCTTAAAAGTAATGAGGATAACTTATTAGCAAGGATTGGGGTTGGCCAGTCACAGATTAAGACTAATTTAGTAGAAGAAAGTATGATAAAGTTTGAGAATATGTATAAAGGTAATGAAAATATTCAAGAATTGAATTATATTTTAGGTTTACTTTATTCAAGCAAAGTATTTAAACAAATAGATCAGAAAATGAGCCGTGGTAAAGAATTCAATTCCTTGATTACCAAGGCACTGCAATTTTTGGAAAGATATGTAAACTTGACATTGGCGAAGAAAAATCAGTTAGTTATCCCGAAGGCGTATCTAGTTATATCACAATTGTATGAACTGCAAAATCAATATAAGAAATCATTAGAATATTTATCTAAAGTTAGTGAACAAATATTGTTTGTTAATAATTCCGATGAAAACAAGATACCAATTGAAATTTTAAATAATTTAGGTTGCTTCCATTTCATCATAGGAGAATATGAAAAGGCTAAACAGTATTTCGTTAAAGGTAAGTCTTTACTGTCTAATAATGTTAGTGACGACGATACAAATGTTAATCCACTAAATATTACAATTGATTTCAATATTGCAAGGATCACAGAAGAGACCAATCCAAAGGATGCAGAATTACTTTATTCATCTATCATCAAAGAACATCCAAGTTATATTGCAGCAAGAGTGAAATCTATTTTCTGTAAGTTTATTACCACTAAGGAATCAAATACAGATGAGACTTTGGTGAAAGATATTGAAAGTTTAGTTTCTAAATATGAAAACAATTTAGAAGTCAGATCATTCTACACTTGGTTTTTAAACAACGATGAATCAAGATCCAAGAAGACTTTGAACACACTATTAACTGAACACAACAAGGAAACTTTGACTAAATATGATTCACATGATTTATACTCATTGATATCATTAGCCAACCTATATTTAATTATAGCACGTGATTTGAAAAAGACACAGTCTCCTAAAGATATGGATAAATCAAAGCACTCATTTTTAAAGGCAATTCAATTGTATCAAAAGGTTTTACAAATTGATCCATTAAATTGTTACGCAGCACAGGGGATTGCCATTTGCTTTGCTCAAAGTAAAAGATTAGGTCCAGCTTTGGAGATATTAAGAAAAATTAGAGACTCCATAAACAATGCTAATGTTCATATCAATCTCTCAAATTGTCTATTAGAAATGAATGAATATTCAAAAGCTATTGAAAATTATGAGATTGTGTTAAAGAAATATCCAGATATTAAGATTAAATCGTACATATTAAATCTTTTAGGTAAAGCATGGTACCAAAGAGGGTTAAAAGAACATAACATTGAATGGTTTATGAAGTCATTGACAAAAGTTAAAGAATCAATCAAATCGATGAACATCAATGAAAGAAGTGCCAAATTATTGAGTGAATTGAAATTTAATTGTGCGCTTTTACAGTTTCAAATAGCAGAAACATTAAGAAGGTCGAATATTAAGACACGTAAAGTAGAAGATATTAAATTCGTGTTAAATGAATTGAATGATGCTATTATAATTCTAAAGGAGTTGAAGGGTAATGAATCGTTTAAGGTTGTATCAAGGGATGAAGTGGAACAAAGAATTCAATTGGGTGAGACTACCATGAAGAGTTCTTTGGAGCGTTGTCTAGCTGAGCAAATTAAATACGATGAAGAGATTAAAAATAAATTAGAAGAGGCTAAGAAACAAGCAGAATTGAAAGAAGAAGAAGAAAGACAAAGATTAGCTAAAATTGAAGAAGAGAGGTCCAAAGAAGAAGCTAAAAAGGCAGAAGAATATAAGAGGCTGCAAGAAGAAGCACAAAAATATGTTCAAGAACGTGCCGTATATGAAGAAAAAGAAGAAGTTGGAGAGAGTGATGTAGATAGTGACTTTAATGGAGTTGAGGGAGATGAAAATGAAAAGGAAAAGAAGAAGAGAAAGAGAAAGAGAAGAAGTGGTAATACCAAGAAGAGAACTAATAAGAAGAATAGAGAGAGCGACGATGAGGATATGGATGAGGATAATGATTACGATAATGGTGACAGCGATGAAGAAATCAAGACTAAGAGAGCAAAATTACAGAGGAAAAAATCAAACCCTTCTAAAGATTTTATTGACGATAGTGATGAGGAGGCTGAATTTTCTAATGCTGACAATGATGATGATGATGACGACGATGGATTATTTTAAATAGGAACAAAAAAAAAAAAAGAAAGAAACCATATTAAAAGATTAGGTTTGTGTATATTGTATTGTATAATATAACTTTATATATATTTATGTATATACGCCTATGGGTAAATTTTTTTTGTATTAATATTGATATATCCATTTCTTGATGTCTTTGTATGAATCATTAGCTTCTTTGAAGATTTTCTTCTCAAATTCGTCCAAGGTTAAAGTAAAGAAAGCATGATTGTTGTTAGTTGTGTTATTATTAGTAGCATTAGTGCTATTGCTAGTATTATCATATGATATGGTGATACTGTTAGCATGGGCATTAATAACTTGAGACCTTTGTAATAATAGATCACTGACTATATCTGCCAATTCTTTATCACTAAACAATTCAACCCATTTGATGGCTAAAGCATAAAAGTAAGGGTTAATAGAATGCAAATCAAGAGATATCGGATCAGTCTTGATTGCATTGATAACTTTGTTAGTGAAGCTCTCTGGTGTCAACATGTTGAGAAATGGAGTAAAATGTTGTTCATTATTAAATATTTCAGCGTTTCCAACCTCATCTGTGGTTGATGACGCATCGATAATAGCTAGGACACGAGCCAGCCATAGAGGCAACTTCAATTGGGTATTGGCGTGAATGGAACCACCAGGATTATTTTCTAAATAGCCTAAGCCTGGAATATCATGTAAAAACTTACATGGAATTTCAGCAGAGTCTGCTAAGATGTCATCAAGATCATAGTAGCCCATGTATAGACAATAAAGAGTTTCCTTATATTCTTCTTGATCAGACTTAGTAAAGTTTATATATAGTAGATAGGTAGGGTGAATGAAGATATGAAAATAGATATATAAACTTTTGTAAGAAGCAGAGGTAGACGGATAGACGAGTGACAGAGAAAGGTTCTTCCTACCACAAAAGTTCAACTCGTCCCCATTGTTGTAACCTTCAACTCTCTCTGTTGTCTTCTATGTCTTTTTTATGTGAGAAAAAGTTTACGCGTCTTCTTTTTCAGTTTATCAGTTTTTGGTTATTTTTTCAATTCCCTCGAAGGCAGAGGTGAAAATCTCGAAAAAAAAAAAAATAAGAGAGATCTCTTTTTGATCGTGAACAAAACGGTTAAACAAAAAACTTATGTATGAGCAGCAACTATTCTTTGAGGTTTAACTTTCGATGTTTTATGGATTTTATTTATAATGACTAGTGAGGGTCCTTCTTTGGTTATTAAAGGGGATTTTTTTGATTCGTATTTTAGCTTATTACACCAAATAATGAGAATGACAACACAGTTCTTTTTCTTTTTTTTTTGTTCAAGAAGTATTACACTCCAACATATACAGAATAACTTGCAATTAGATATGTAAACAACTTTTGAAGGGGTAAGGTGAATAATTTTATGTTGCTAAGAAGACTCAGTGGTATATATGTTATCATATATTGAATTTTTATCTGTTTGTCTTGTACAGAAGAAACTATTCTTCCATATTTTTATATATGTAGGTTTTACATGAAAAATAAGAAATTTATTTTTTAGGATGTTGGTAAATCCTTGATAACCGGTTTTTGTTCTTTCTCAAAGATACTAAAGTATAGTTGTTCATAAGAAGAAGATACTGCTTATTCTTTGTGATATGGTGTCTGGTTTTAAATGAAAATTTGAAACGTGGAGTTAGACTAAGCACTTTTTTATTCTTGTAGGGTTGATTTACTTTTTATAGTTTTTATTGAAACAAAATAAAATACGGTTCTTATACTTCAACCAATTCGAAAATAGCAATAACAAAAAAATATGTCACATTTTGAACAAACTTCATGTAAAAAATACACATAGGGAGTATAGTTTTAACTTTCTTAATGATGCAAAATGAAGGGAGGAAAACAAATAGTTCACTGTATTAAAAATGTGTTTAACATTTCTTATTTTTTATATTATTAGTTATAACAAAGAGAATATGTGGAACCAGCTGAAAAGTTTAGAACTTGTTAAAAAGATAAAGCTTTGCCTTAGATTTTCATTTTCTTAGCTAAGGCCATAAAATAAAAAAAAAATATTATATAATAATAAAGGAAATTAAAAATGAAAATCGAAGAGACACATCATTTAATTAAATATAATAAAATATAATAAAAAGAAAGATATAACACCAGGTAATTTTGCCTATCATATACAAATTTTTATGGAGTACAAAAGTTTGTACCCATCAGCATTAACAAACCATAAATTTTGTTTCTATATTTTAAGTGTCTTCATTTTCGTAAATTCATTTTCTCATCCAAATTTATTTTTAATCTTGTGATTTTTACCTACTCTTTAAATATTAGTTTGTTCTGTTATTAGAGTGGTTGTATTTTATAATTTTCTATAGGCATGTAAAAGTATCATTAAAATTTTACACATGAAAATATAGATTACTAGTATTTCATAAGAAATTGTAAGAAGCCCTCATTTGAAAATCCTGGAATACGCAAGCCATGGATAACGCTTAACGTCAGAGCGATACGCATGAAAAAATAGCCAAAACGTTGGGTCAAGGCTGTAAGTGTACTTGAAAGAACGATCGTCACATTAACCATTGGTGACAAATTACTGAAAAACTTATTTGAAGGAACATCTGATTATTGGGAGAGAGTGTGTTAGAGGTAATTACCAACGTTAATATTCTTACTATATCTATTGAGTTTTACTTAAGAGATATCAATGATAACAAGAATGACGAGAATGACAAGAACTATAAAATTGATTTACTAGTAAGAATCAACGACTATATAATTTGTTAGTATTTATATACAATTAATCTCTATATTTTAGTATATTACTTGAGATAACCCCTTTCAGAAATATTTTAAAAAAAAAAAATAAAAATGAGAGAAAAGTTATACATATGACAGACTTATTGTGGAGAAGAAGGCAAACCATACAATAAATAATATTTCAATGTTCACTTTTTTAAACAAATTTAATAACAACTTCCTTCATAAAAATCCCTCCGTATCAAAAACTTCTTACTCTTCTCAAACTGAATCATCATCTCCCTTTTTTTTCCTCTACGGTATTCCCATTAACCCTACTTTTGATAATCTTGTTTTCCATGATCTTAACCTGGAACCTATCTAGGATGTTTCAAATGCTCCATTTGCTCTGAATTTCTCAAATATTCTACGTTATTCTTCTTCTGATTCATCCGATTCAGAAAAAACTAGTCACAAATTCATTCATATCACATCAGTAAATTGTGACAGGGACTACACTTCTCATAAGAAGATGCGCCATGATGTTACTGAAACTAGCCGTCATAGTTATTTGCTAAAGTTATTGATATATTTATTAAAAGCGGAGTTCTTAAGTCCCCTTTGTAAAAAACATAAAAAATAAATATATACATATATAAAACACATTTATATAAAATGTTCAGAGAGAAATTGGAAATCCTGTTTCTTTAAATTCCTTATCTTGTCCATATATATATTTTCAACTTTGGGACAAAAAAATTTATTATCATATATATTTTCAGACACTATTTCTTTTATCAGGTTTCATCAAGTTATTACCAATAATACCTATTGGTTCATCCCCAGGTATTGTGCGAATTATCCACATATATTGGTCCGATATATCCAACAATTACTGATACTTATGACAATGCTGATAATGAATCCATCCATGGTACTCTTGATAACACAGTCCATGAACCTATCCCCGTTAATCAATCAACCAACACAGATGATGTCGTCTCACCACTACCTTCTTTATTCTCTCAAGAAGATACTTTTTCTATTACCATTTCAGAAGCACTACCATCTACTACTCATTCTTTAGCGTCAACTTTAGGTGATACTACCATGACTACTCCTAAGTTACCAACTACTTGTCATTCACACAATAATGCACCTATCTATAATTTGGAGGATTTAGATCCTCATAAGCCGGTTAAAAATAGCAAAATGGAAATTTCGAACAACATATCTGTTCCTATAACTACTCACGTTAGCAACCTAAGTGACCAAACGTCATCACATGTCACACATTGCAAGCTAGGTCCTATTCCTGCTTCGGATTTTTATGCGAATCACCACCGCGAGAAACTCCATCCTCAGTGAGGCCCTAACCCTATTAGTCCTGGTACAATCAGTACCCCTGCTGTTGATTCTGTTAGTCTTGACTCAGGCAGTTTCATTCCCATGAATTCTACGGATGGCGCCACACAACTCATCCGTACGCCAATATTGTCGTCTACCCAATCTTCTGCTTCTGATGACGATTCTTCCCATCATATAGCCTTAACGGCCTTAGTTCACGGTATGTCCCTAACTTCTACTACTTCATCTGTTCCAAACACATTCACTCAAGCTATGAATTCCTCCGATAAAGACAAGTGGTATCAAGCCTGTCTAAAAGAACTCAAAGCCTTCAAAACCCATGATACTTACAAGTTAACCCCGCTTCCTGCTGGTCGCCGTGCATTAGGGTCTCGATGGGTCTTCACTATCAAGGATGGTAATCGCTACAAAGCTCGTTTAGTAGCTCAAGGCCACACTCAAAAAGCTGGCATTGACTACCAGGAGACCTTTGCTCCCGTGGTTCGATATGATTCAGTCCGTATCTTCCTTGCCATTGCTTCTTTTCTCAATCTTCGTGTTC
>JAJLYH010000100.1:0-49370 GCA_030571675.1 Arxiozyma telluris | reverse complement strand
TTTGTCAGCATCTTTTTATCAACCACTATAAAAAATCAGATTTGTCAGCAACTTTGGAAAAATACATTTGTCAGCGACTTAGAAAAACATAGCTATCAGCGACTTCGGACAAAATACAATTGTCAATAATTTCGGACAGAATATCTTTCAATAACTTCGGACAAAAATATTTGTCAGCAACGTTCCACTATACAACATCGTCGATTTTATAGTGGGATGTTCCTGACAAATATTTTGTCCGAGGCTATTGACAAATATTCTGTCCGAAATTATTGACAATTGTATTTTGTCCGAAGTCGCTGATAGCTGTGTTTTTCTAAGTCGCTGACAAATGTATTAATTATTGTCCGGATCCGAACTGTATCTTAGCTAATATCAACTTAACATAGCTTGCCTATTGTTCATCTACTAGTTAGCTGTCTAAACCATCCTCATGTCCAAACATATATAAAGGACACCTTCTCCAACATTCAAGTCCCATCTACAGTTCACTCTCCTCTCTATAATATTTATATATATAATATATAAGAAGATATATAGCATAACAACAACAAGAAGTAACAGAAAACTATCGTATATAGTCGTCTAATAAAATAATATATTAACTAAGACCGTTAGTAATTGACTTACCGTTTGTGTCAATTACTGTCTTCGACCTGTTCTAATATCCGTTTGATATTTAGCTGCGCTTCCCGTGTTACATTATTTATTATACCACTTACCGACTACACCACATCGTCTCGTCTGGAAACTGATTATGATACTTGGGTGTAAATATAAAATTGATCAGGTTTGAGAAATATTACTTTGGGTTTGTGATGTGTGTTAATAAATTGCTCTAGTTCAGATTTTAGTACGTATGTTTTGTCGAAAAATTCCATGTTGAATGTTGAGTGACTAGAGTAATGAGTGAAACAATAATGAGACACTAAATGAGAAAATAATATGGTATAAATGAGACAATACTGAGATATGAATACATAAGCGCTCAGCATAATTTTTTTAACACATAAATGATATGAGTTAATTTAAAAAGGAAATTAATAGAACTATTAGCAATCATTATAGAATCCAATTAAGAAAATTATTACCCCATGAGTGTAAGAGTGGTTGTGTTAAATGGATGAATTATATCAATTAGTATAAATATAAACACTCTTACTTAGGTCCTATATAAATTAAATAATAACCCTGATGTAGTATTATTCCTTCTTCTGTTCTTGTATGATATTAAGAGTTGCCTCTTAATATCTATACTAAGACATGCTTAAATAAGATGATTACCCCTGGCCTAGTTCCTCAATAATCAAAGGCCTCTTGTCAAGATCTGATATAATTATCACTCCCTGGAAATCCTCTAATCAGGTCCAATACCTTATACTAACCACCGCGCACGTGGCTGTACCAATTCTCCACCCAGACACTCAGGTGTTACCCTCGGGATTGCGTATCTACTGAACTTCCAGTTAGGTTCCTTACAATGAGTTTATATATATAGGAACTATCATCTTAGTATTCAAAAATTGTATTTTTGTCTGATTTATAATTGTACATAGTTTATTATGTAAGAAAAAAGAATAAGCAATAATTGTTAGAATTTTCTATATATAATGATCTTATATATCTGTTGCCCTATCTATCCGTTAGATAGTATAATTATCCAGGTCATTTTCCAAAGTGCAAACTACAACATTGTTTGTTTTATAATACAAAAATTGCGTGAAATTTTCCTTTCGTATAGTTTCTGATCATACTGATATTCCAAATTGTTGCCAATTGGTATTCTTATTACTGTCTGTTAGAAATTAATAGTTTTGTAACTGCGATTTTGAACAGAATTATTTTATTTTAGTTTTTCAGTATATTATGTGCTTCATGGATATACCATAATATGCGGGAAAATATTCTTTTTCTTTTCTAAATCAACTTCTTTTTCAATATGAACAATTTTTGATTCTATTCTGTTTGCTGGAAATATCGGATAAGTATACACACTCATGTAAACCAATAATCGGATATAAATCAACAGGCATTATTGGTATTAAATCCGATAAAATAATTGCTTGTACACAACCACATGAAAGTACATGGTTTGCTCTAGAGACGAAAATATATAAAGGCCAAACATCAGAAGGAAAAGAATCAGTAATTATGATTTATCTCTGAATATATTATGTAACTATATTTTATTTATATATATATTTATTTTATGTACATTATATAAAAGGTTGAAGAATAATAATAATAAAATACATACCTCTAACTTTATCATTTAATCATGACCGCTAACTACAGTAACATTCTAGGTTCTTCTTCTTGTGACTGTTATTACGAACACCTTGTAGGACTTTAAGCCACTCTCCTAGTTCCTTAGTTTTATCGACGCTAACAACTTGAGTAGTTTCTTTTTTTCAAATTTTGAGTTTGATCATTTCCTGCTTCATTAACACAAAAAACTAATTATTTTTGTTGAAATAATATTGTAAGAAGCCCTAATTGGAAAATCCTGAAATACGTAGTCCGTGTGTAACACTTGATGCCAAGGCGAAGGACTGGAAACAGTCAAAAACTCTGGGCCTAGGCTGTGAGTGTATTCGAACGAGCGATCGTCGGATTGACCGTTGGTGGTAAGCTGCTGAAAAACTTATTTAAGAGACTTCTGATTGTTGAGAGAATATGTGCCGGAGATAAGCATCAACATTAACATTCTTATTATTATCTATTAGGTTCTACTTGAGAGATCAATCAAGCATAATCCAGGATAATCCACAACAATAATAAGAATTATATAATTGGTTTACTAATTAGAATCAACAACTATATAATTTGTAAGTGTTTATATATAATTTATATCCATATTTTAGTATATTACTTGAGATAACCCCTTACAAAAACTATAATAATTTTTTTTAATCATGAAACACTAATAGTAAATATTTATTATTTCGATCTTTTTCCTTGGAAATGTTTTACTATTTCAGACTTCTTTTTTCTACTTAACTTTTAATTTAATTTTTTACCAGCAATATCTTAGTTTTTTTTTATAATAAATTATTCTTTTAGTAAAATATAGCAATTTGAAGAAACCATATACGTATAATCAGGGAAAAACCTACAGATAGTATGTGTACACTCTACTTATTGTACCATGACAGCTATAGGTAGATTTAACATATCATTATATTTTAACTGTTCAGTTACATTGTAAGAAGATGGAAAATATCTTTTTCATATACTAATTCCAAGATCATTGACAATTTTCTGCTTTAGCGATGAAAAGAAAATACATTTTGAGAGTTTTCCCATCCGTTAAGCTTTTACTCTCCCCTCTCTCAAGCCCCTTCCCCCTCCCCTGTGGTATTCTAAAGATATTGTCTATATTTCAAGAAGCTAGCTGGTAAGCACTCTCTTCCTCTTCTACATGCTTTTGTCTGTGCACGTCTTCTAAAACAAAATCATCAAAATATTCTTCAAACTTTTCTTTTCCCCTTGAACGGCTACAGAATAAAAAAAATTTAAAAAATTCCAGAAATAAAAATAGAAAGAAAATAGCTGTAGTAAAATCAAGCTTCGGAATCTTTTTTAAAAGTAGAAGTAGAAGTTTGTTTTGGGGCAGCAGAGGAGAGGGGTCAAAATGGCAAGTAAGCCAATTAGTCCACTCCTGGTTGAATGTGACGCAACATTTATTGAATGTTAAGTTAGGACGTTAAGGCACCAGAGACACTACCACATCATTTACTTATTTTTTGCATTTTTTTTATCTTTCTTTTTTGGTATACATATATATATATAAGGTAGAAGTTTGAGATGACTTTTCTTTGGCTATTGATATATCAACTGTTTTATAGTCTTCTTTGGACATTTGTTTGTGCAACATCAATATCAACATCAGCGAATAATAATAATTCTACATCTATGAAATATGGCCTTCCGCAGCTCACAGTTGGATACATGCAGACTGGTGGCTACTATATAAATGTCACCCTTGGTACACCACCTCAAAGACAACAGCTGCTGATAGATATTGCTAGTCCATATACCTGGTTCTTGTCAGGAGCTTCTGATGCACAATGCAATAAGTTGGATAGTGGCTGTCTTAACAATGGATTATATTATCCAGCGGAATCCACATCTTCAATCAAGATATATGATTTTACCTCTGTGGACTCTGCTAATGGCCAGGACACTGAGCGAAATTTGAACGGAATTGTATTTAACGATAATTGGAATTTCACAAATATGGAGATGGTTCATACTGAAAATTTTAATCAATCAAAAAGCATGACAACATTAACTAATTCAAATGTCGTTCTAACAAATAATTCAATAGAATTGAAGAATTCCTCATTTGCCTGTATTGAAGGTACAGATGAAGATTTTGGGTTCTTGGGTTTAGGTGTTAATATAGAATCAGTGAGTCCAGTTTTCAGTAGGTCTTTAATTTTTTTAGAAAAATTTAAACATGCTGGTATTATTCCAACCTATTCATATTCATTGTGGCTAGGGAACAGAACGTACAATAATTCCAAGGGTCATTTAGTGCCTGTAAGCAATGACTATGAAGGTGTTCTATTGTTAGGTGGTGTTGATGCATCCTTATATGAAGGTCCGTTTTATCAATTTGAAATGATACCTTATAGTAGTTCATATGCAAACATTTCTACTGTTGGGCTGCCAATCTTACCAATGGGACCCATATACATGAGCGATCATAATGGACGAAAAGTAAATATGACATCAGAGGAGTATTTGACTCCAGTGCTGTTAGATTCTACTACTAATGGGTTATATCTTCCCCCCTCAGCTATTATTCAAATTGCTGTTCAGTTAGGAGCCATGTATGTGAAATCCTTAGGTAGATGGTTGGTTCCATGTGACATTGCTAAAACCGGTGCTCATTTAGATTTCACCTTTGATGGATTGGTAGTGGAAGTGCCACTTTTGGATCTTTTATCAAAGGCTATTGGTGATTCAACATCCACAGAAATGCATTTTTCAGGTGGTAGTACGGCGTGTTCATTAAGGTTGTTTTCTAACGTTGATATTGGATTTAATGTATTAGGTAGATCGTTTATTAGAAATACATACATTGCTGTCGATATGGAGGGTTCTTCTGTGGCTATTGCAAAGGCCAAGACTTTAATGAATATAATTCCGGCTAAAGCTATTTCAACAAGTCAAGAAGTGTCGTTATTTTCTGCATCTGCATCTGATTCTGCCTCTATCTTCGGATCCAGTAAAAGCGTATCAATTCGAGCAATTACTTCTGGCAGCATCCCATATGCTACTTATCGTAGTGTAGTAACAGGAGCACATCTGTCTATCTATGTAACCACTACTGCAACTGATATCCCAGCCCAGTTTACGGGTATTGTCAATTCCAATGGTTTAATATCAGGAGCAGGTAGATCCTTCTATGACACATCTAGAACTTCAACAACTAAGAAAAGCACCTCTCCATATAGTTTTTTCTCCCTGGATGGCTCTGGTTTGGAGTCACTGATCAATGCCACTGGCACAACATTCATTAATCATGGCCAAAGAAGAGCAGTACCCATACTCATTGATCCACAAGACAACATGTCGGTATGGTCAAAGATGGATTGCTCAACATGGTTTGGTATCATAGCTACCTCAGCAATGTTAATTTTGACTCTGTGGTTATAGATGAAGAGTACATATATATATAGATATAGAGATTATACTACAGCCATGTATAATTTTATACGTTTACATATATTTTGACACTTATAAAGATTTTGTTATTTTTATTAAACTTAATTTATCAAATCCATGAAACCTCCCCACACTCTCATGCATTTGTAACAATAAACTACGATTATTTTCTCTTGTCGTTCCCCCCCACTCCCCTCACCCTACCTTCATCTTAGATATATACAAATTACTATAGCATGGCATATCTATAGCCAAGACACACGGTATAATGCAGCCATCACTGTCACCATCACCACCATTAATACTACTACTCTGACACTTCTGCGTTTTTCTGGTCGTCTCTCGTGACCAAAAAAAATAAAATAAGATAAAATAAAATAAATCAGTACAACGAATATCGTTACATAATCGCTTCAGGCTCTTTTTCCCGAAGACTTCTTGGAGGAAAGAAAAGAGGTGAAGAAACCAAAACAGGAAAAAGCAAGCAAATTTTTGTTAAAAGAGGGTTGGATGGGTGATTAGAAACCTTTATCGTTCCAACTAGACTGTAAAGATAAGAAGAGGAAGAAGTCTTCTTTTCAATCAATTAGCAATACAAAGGTATAATTTGAATACAAGTTGTTTGGGTTCAAAAGAGCCGAATACCTACATATATACATATATTTACAGAAGCACAATTAAACATGGAATATCAACACACTTCTGGATCAGCAAGGCCATTCTCTTCCACGAATCCTTTTAGGACCGGTGAAGTCAATTCAAACGTCCAATCAAGCGATCTAAATAGTAGTAACGATAATTACAGTACCTATATTAACAGTAACAGTAGTTGGAACCCATATGACGCCCCACAGATGATTCAAAACAGATTCGAGACAAGTCAAATGTACAATAACTCTAATGGTTCAGACACATATGCAGTTCGTCCTGCTATGCCTAAGCGAAGTTCTACTAACCCATTCCTTGATGATACAGCTGTTACTCCGGAACATTCTGGGTTCTCTTCACCACAACAGTATGAATCAGGTGATAGAGTTCAATTTTCTCCCCCCCAGTATAAAGATTCACCACAGCATATGACTGCTAAGGAAGAAAAGGAACAATTAAGAAGAAGATATATGGAACAAAGTAATAGATCGGAGCCAAAAAATGATTTTACAAATGTAGATCATATGGAAATCAATTCACAGCCACCGCCGCCATCTTATGAGGAGAGTACTGATTTTGATGCTAACAACAGATATACAAGGGAAAAACAGACACTAGGTCATGCTAATAGAAGCCATTCTAATTCTATTCCATCTATGCAGCATCCACGTAATAATAACAGTAATAATCATTATAGAGTTAATCAACCCTCAGACATGCGCCCGCAACGTCATCATAGTACCAACGAAAGAACACAAAGACATCATCACCATAGCTCAAGTAGAAGCCATGGAAATTCAACAAGTTCTAGAAGTAAAAAGGATAAAAAGAAAGGCATGGCTATTGTATCTAAGAATGTGGACACCATAGATAAATTAGATGTTACTGGACTGTTTGGTGGATCATTCCATCATGATGGTCCATTTGACGCATGTACTCCACATAGAAATAAAAATAATAAATCTGCGCCGGTGCTTGCATTCCCGGTAGATGGTCCAAATAGTACTATAGGTGGTGCCACCACAAAGAAGTCCGCTATGAATGAAGTATTTGGTGTGGACGATATCGATGATGATTCTTTTTTATATTCTACAAAAAACTCTTCTTCAAAAGAAGCTTTGAGAAGTTCTGCTTCAAAATATATACAGAATATTGACACTAAAAACAAGACCCAACAGGTTCATGGCGTGGAAACTTGTGGTTTAGGTTCGAGTACATTCTTAGATGGTGCACCGGCTGTAGGCACTGTTTCCCATAATCTGGGCATACAAAGAGGTAAGACAATATCTTATAGAACTCCTGATTCTTCTAATTTGAGAAACAACTTTGATAATATTGATAATAATGGGTTTGTAAATAATACTCATAATATCCGGAGAAATTTGAGTACTAGTAGTCGTCCAGTGGTGAACAGATATAACAGTTTCGATAGTGGTGATAAACAGTTTAGCAGAGGTGGTGTAAGAAATCCAATAACAACACGTAGTGCTGGCTCAAGTCAGGTAGAATTTAGAAGAGATTTTGATACAAACAAAGGCCGAGATGAAGACGAAGATGACATATATTTAAGTCTTGGTAGTGGAAATGGTGAAAAAGGTGGTGTTCGTTTTAATAGTTCCTCTGCAACTACCACCAAGAAACCATCTGCTGGTAGTAAATTATTGAAAAGGGTGAAAAGTTTGAAAGTTAGTAGTAGAAAAAATTGAATAAATCTACACCAGTTGATACGGTTAGACAGATATAAATATATACGTACATATTATATAGTATAAAATGTAAAAAGAAAAAAAAATAATTGGAAAAAGTATAAGTCATTATTTTCATAATTTCTTCAGAGATATGTTTGATGAAGTTTGCTCGTTTCTTAGAATTAACTTATTTTTAAAATATGTTTTGTTATTATGTACATGATTAATTTTGATATGTATATATATACAAATGCATGCATACATGTATGTATGTATGTATTTCCATTATATTTTTTTTCTTGTCAATCTTTAATTATATTTTAGCTCATATTTTTGAGGAAGCCTGCTTTCTACAATGCTCCAATCAATTGAATCCCATATTCTGTTTAAATATTCTTTCTTACCAAACACACCATAATCATATAACCAAAACTTTGGAGATGCATCAATTGCTAATAATGGAACGTAAGTTGTATCATTAAAAGCGATTTTTTTAACTTCTTCTGATGATAAAATTTCATTATAATAAGAAGACACAGATTTTGAGACATTTGATTGTGAATTTGAATTACCACTGTCTATTTTCTCTCTTTCCAATCTTTTGTATTCTTTCTCTAAATTATTCATTGTATTAGCTTTATTCATAATAAATGGAGAACCTGCATTATAAGTGTTAAAGACAAACAACTTATCGTATTTGATATCACCAATTACTTGATTGTTCATTGTTTGGATCTTTGGTTTATAAACCCTTGCTACAAGCCATGTGAACCCATCGCCAGAGATGGCCATATTGGAGTTAAGTAATAAAGTTCTAAATTGAACCATGGAACCAAACGAGGATTCAATAGCATCTTGTAATAGGTTATTCCCAGTGAATTTAGGCTCATTATTAAAATCTAAGGATAAGTCAGGCGTTTCCAATAGAGAAGATTTCGTTGGTTTTTTTTTTAATAGAGGGGCGTCTCCATTCTTATTATGACCACTGTCATTACTGTTGTTAGTAGAAACTTTTAGAGATGATATAGAAAACTCGAGATTATATAATAAGGAGGCATAGTTTGCAATATTTCTTTTTGAAGTGGACATACCACACTCAGTTATTAATGCCTCGACACTCTTGTTTTGTAAAAGCTCATTCCCTTTAATGGAATCGTTGAGCATCTTTGAATAATAATCAATACGATCAATACAACCACGCTGCCAACCTGTTAGGGATACTAATCCAGGTATTGGTTTCTCATTAGACAATTGTTCCAACGATCTAGTAGTGACAGACCTAGATATTATTCTGTTAGATAAGTTTTTTATTGATGACCTAAACATTTCAAATGTATGTTATATTCATAAAATCACTTTTCCTCTCAGTATTTTTGCTTTCTTAGGTTAGCTTAAGAATAATATGTTTTAGAGATTAACTGATTTTGCTAATTGATAAAATGCTACCTAAGAGCAAGTATATAGTGATTCTATCTAATCTACTTACATACAGACTAGTATAACCCTCTCTATTCCTCTCTATTTTCGCACCATTCTGCCTCATTTGTTAGTTTCTTTTTTCCCTTCCT
The DNA here is from genome assembly GCA_030571675.1 of Arxiozyma telluris. Lineage (NCBI taxonomy): Eukaryota > Fungi > Ascomycota > Saccharomycetes > Saccharomycetales > Saccharomycetaceae > Arxiozyma > Arxiozyma telluris. Next base: position 39,790 of record JAJLYH010000100.1, on the reverse strand, counting down.
TTCTTATTTGTAAATCTGAGGATCTCCTATGACAAAATGGTAAAATATCACATGACACGAGAACGTCCCATGTACAGTCCACCCCTTCCAAGTAGGTGTAATGAATAATATATATATATTGATAGACTGTTCTATACAGTGTGCACAGAAGAAGTATTCGTGCACAGGTGGCAGTAGGTGTCTTTATAGGCTATACAAGCACATGCACTTATATATATGTTCTATTAATGCTGTTACATACTATTTATTAGAAACTCTCCCTGGAATTTCAAAAATTGAAATGAGGGCATTGAAAATATTACCAGCAGAATCTATAAAAATCTGAAACAGTTAATTAGGGTTTTGTAGGGTTTACCGATATTTTTCTATTTTCTTCAATTTGTTGAGGATCAAGACACCACACCAAAATTCAAAGCCATCTTTTTTTTTTGTTTATTTTTTTGTTTACTTTTTTTGTTTATTTTTTGTTGTTTTTTCTTTTTTTTGTAAATTATCAAACAGAAGAGTTGAGAAGATTAATGTGGTCATTGAGTAAGTGATAACTAGATAAGTTTACACATTGCATTAAATTTTTACAAAGTGGCACCTTTGATTTTAACTTATACTCAGATGTAATAGATATCATTGCCATATCTTTAGTTATAGCAGAATTTTGGTGTGCACATATATAAGTTTTAAAACAAATATTATAAAAATAAAAAGTACAAATAAAAAGAAAAAATAATAATAATAATAATAATAATTACAATAACAATAAACTAGGGCAATGTTAAAGTGGATTCAAGGTGGTATTTCTGCTGTGACTGGGCTTGCAGAACCAGAATATGGAAAAGAATACATACATTCTGTGACAGAAAGATTAAAGGGGAAACAACCTTATAGAGAAGCTACTAGAGAGGATTTTTGTTGGAAGGCTCCAGATTTCACTAATGTGGAAACTGCTACATTTTATTTTAGTGATTCAAAGAGTGGCATTATAGGGTTTGCACAAATCATTCATTCAAATGTACTTGGTATGCGTACTGCTGCACAATTTACTTTCAGAATCTTCAATGCTTTAGATCCAGAGAGTTTGAATCTTTGGACATCTACAAAATTAGAAAATTTTAGAATCGATGGTCCAAATTTTTATGCTGATGATTTATCTATTGAGTTATCAGATGATGATAATACGTACCATTTTGTGTCTAATGTCTGTGAATTGTCTAAGGTTGATTTATATTTTACCAGATGTACACCTGGTGTAAAAGCGGGTGACGATCCAACCACATATTATGGTGAAAACATAGATGAACCTTGGGGTACAATGAGTCATCATTTTTGGCCAAGAAATTTGGTTCGTGGTACTATCAATTTGAAAATAGAGGTGCCACAAGATGAGGAAGATGAGGAGGAAAGTAATAGTGAAGAGAATAATGATGGAGATGAAGAAAGAGAGGAAGAAGCTTCAGAGGAAGAAGCTTCAGAGGAAGAATCTGATGACTCTGAAGATGAGGACTCAAGTGATTATGATTATGACAGTGATTTTGAAGAAATTGAAAAAGTTTACAGAGATGAAACTATTAAATTTTCAGAAGATACAACATGTTATGGTATGTTTGTAATGGCATTCCAAGGTATGAAACCACACCATGCTGCTAAAGCTTGGAATTTCGCAGTTACACATTCTGATGAAAATTCTGTTGTCCTAATGGAGTTTATTACTCCTAAGTCCTATGGGAACACAAAAGTATCAATTGGTATTATCACTGATAAAGACTCTATTCTTTCCGTAACTCTCAATAACGACTATCAACATTTAAATTCTGAAATTGACGAAGTTGGTTGGAATGTTCCAAAGAATATCAAGGTCACTTTCAATGGGTTTTCTTCTAAGTTGACAGATGACCAAATTACAAATGAGAATTCATTAACTGAAAAAGATAAATTAACTGCAGTCCTTGAAGGTCCATTGACTAATTTAGTAGAAAGGGTTGATGTTATGGGTGAAATCCCAGGCTTTGTTAAAAACATTGTTTCCGGTGTAGCTGGTACTAAACCTTTTATTTACCAGTACGCTGATGAAAATTTCTCTTTACAAATTGGTGACGGTGAAAAGGAAAAGTGTTTTGGTTGGGCTGAAGTTACCTTTATTTCTAAATCTGATACAGTTACAGAAGAATCGTACAACGAGAACTAGAACAAAATAAATTTGACTTGTTTTGTTTTCCAAATCCTGTTATGATAAATTATTATCGACAGTGCTTTCTTTTTCCTCTTTCTCTTACAAACTGATACCAAAAATTCTAAGTCGAAAATAACCATTTATTTTTTGTCTGACCTGGTTTTCTCCTCTGATGCTTTTTTTTTTCCTTTAATTAGACTTATTTTATATTTGTTTCCTTGTCATATCTGCATTATCACCATACATTAATACCATTATTATCATTTATTAAGTATACGAGTTGTTCTTATTAAACAATATGACAAAAAAAAGCAGTATAATTCAATACTAGAAACTCTCTTTTAATTATTAATTTACTGTAATTATATTTATTTATATAATTCGTGTATAATAGGTATAATCTAATATTTTTTGAGCTTTTACTTTTTTTTTTATCTTTAAGAAAGTTTGCTCTGCACATTTAGAGGTGGTGTGGCAAATACATTTATTTACAAGCATCATAAAGACATTAGCACGGTTAGGAACAATACTTCTTTTACTAATTTTTTTAACATCTTGTAAAGAGGGAGGATGGCCTTCTTAAGAAAATTTATGATCTTACAATATAAACTGGAAACATTTTAAAAGGAGTGCAAGGAAGAAAGATATTGCTATATGTTAAAAGCGTATAATGAAGAAAAGGAAAGAACATTAAATTCTATAAATAATGAAGAGAAAGAAAGAACACTGAATAAAAATCTTATATTCTTTGGCCAATGTATGCCTGGGCTATATGTTTATATCTAGAGATATGAAAATTCACACTTTTGGAGCTATAAAAAAGAAAGATGTTTCAAAAATTTGCCAAGATTATTCTGGTTATTTTTTAATGTGTCGTGGTCGTAATTAAATATTGAAGATATGTGGTATACAAAGAAAGTTTTATATATACATATCTATATATATATATATATACTTCTCTAAACTAGATCAAATTGGGAAAACAGAAAAAGTGAATTAAATTAAGAGAGTTCGAAAAACATTGTATTTAACATAAATGAAAGACAAGTATTTTTATCCAAAATGTTCATGAAACAATATAATACAAGAAAAGGGTGAAAATGGATACAATCTTTTAATTGTTGTGAACCTGACTTTTCTCTATTCAAACTATATTGTTGGACATGCATAATATGTTTGCTAACGGTTTATTTATGTTATTATAACCAACATTATATGGATATATATATGGATATATATATATGGTATAAAGTATATGAAATTGTTGCTATAAAAATTGTTATAAATGTTTGGGTTTATGTCTTTAAAAATAAGAGTGTGATGGTATATAATTAGGTGTTTGATGGTTATGGGAGAGAGAGAGAAAAAAAAACTAAGTTATTAAAGGAGTATCTATTAGACCAAACAAGAAAGAAGGGAAGCAATTAATTCTAATCATGGGCTTTCACCAGTAACAAGACAATCCACACTTCCTCATAAATATACGGTTATTAGTAATTTCCTTGTTTCTTAAACCGGTTTGTAAGTTTTCCAAAGTAGGAAAACAAACCGAGGTGTTTTAACTGAATTGTAAAGAAAATTATTTCTTAATTGATACTAGTTATGAATAATATTTTAGTTGCAATTTATTCTGTTAGGGGAGAAAAGAAAAGAAAAAAGGATGCTATTCCATTCATATTGCGAGAGTTTTTCCGGTTGTAGATTTTTTTTCCGGTTTTTGGCGTGATATTTTTCCGAATCCGAATTAATTTTTCCATGGTCGGCTTATAAAGATAACAATAGTAGCTTTTCTTTTTTTTATTTTTTTTTTTTAAAAAAAAACATAATGTAAAAGGAATATACATCCTTTGAATTAAATAATAAAAAAAAATATACGCGTTAAAATATTTTTCAAGGTTCTATAACTAACAATATACAAAAGTTTTACTATTGCTGTGGAACGAAGAGAAGGACATTGTTGGGTTTTGTATAAGCGTTTATACTATAAGAAAAAAAATATGTACACTAAACTTCAACACTACAAACCCATTTCCAAAAAAGAAAAAAAACTACAAAAAGACATTAGGAAATATCTTTCACAGATATATGTTAATCGCTAGTTGTGATATACCTCTGTTTTATATTTGGTGGATATCTTTTGGGTGTCAAACAAAAATAATGAGTACTACGTTTCTTGGTAAAAAATTGGTAATTAAAAAAAAAAAGAAGAAGAAAACAGAAAAAAAAAAAAGTCACACACTTAAGCCCGTGTAATGATTCCCATATTCTATATGGATTTGTAGTTAATTTAGACCTACTAGTTAAAAGTTAGAGATCTCAATAAACTTTCTAACTATTCCTTTTATAACAACAAAATAGGTTCATTGATCTTGTTAACTGTGATTAGAAAAATTTCATATTTTTGGATTTCAGACGGTACACTTATTGTAAACCATATGTGATTTAGTTCTACATCTATCAGTAGTATGTTACGGTAGTTTTGCTTTGGATGAAAACAAATTCAATAGCAAATATTAGTTCGTTTCAATAATAATTTGGAAAGAAAAAAGCCAGGTTATAACAATATGTTTTATTTACCTGAAAAAAACCCAAAAAAAAGAAAAAAGAAAGAAAAAAAGAAAGAAAAAAAGAAAGAAAGAAAAAAAAAAATTAAAACCCGCTTGTGTATGTATGGGGTACCCTGGGGTACAGCAAAATGTACGTTAATCGGATTAATGTCATATACTGGAATTGTACTGTTGTTGTCTGGGATACTTATGAACGGTTTCTTTCCAAAAACGTTAATAATCATATTTTTAAATTTTCCTCTGCATAACCTATGGGAAAAATTTTTGATTATTTTCTTTTAAAAAAAAAGCATTTTTAAACCTAACTACATCTTTGAAATTTATATAGTATTGAGACGTTATCTGCATTATATGTTAGGAAGCAAATGTACTAATGAGCATCTGTTAAAATCACAAGTCAAACTATCAGTTTACTGATATTAAATAAAAACCAAACTATATCTACTCGAACTTCTCTTTTATCTTTTAGCTAACAGTTTTGATTTATTTAAGACTCTAACGAATAGTTGATATTGATATGATATATTGTTCGCTTTGGTGCTAATCTTCTTTTCTTTTTTTTAAAAAAAAAAAAAAAAGATATATGAAATTAGAGGGGGTGTAATTACAGTAATTAAAAATGAAAAGAAAAAAGAAAAAGAAAGTGCTATGGTGGTTACTTTTCAGTTTGTTTGGGGTAGGTCAAAAAAAAAGTAATAAAACCCCATAGGTTTTGCAAGGGGTTATTTTTTTCATTTAGGTTATTGAACAAATAAGACCTAAAATCCTTTTAGGAATCAAAGGAGAACTTTTCATATACAAAACCAAAAAATAAAATAAAATAAGAAAAAAAAGAAAGTATGTTTTTTTCTTTTTCTCGTTTTATCTTGTAAGTATTTATTATCTTTTCCTGCTGCGCTTTTTTTTTTTATTCAATTTGGCCGTTTACGTAGAAGCGGTAATTCAATTCAAGTGGAGAAATATCCGGGGCCCCACGGGAAAATACGGGAAAAAAGTTTTTCCGTGTTTTGAAGTACTGAACAATAGACACTATTGTATTTAACTAAAAAGAAACTAGCATCTAATTTATATGGGGTAAAGAAAAAAGAAAGTTGATCTTGTGAACTGGAGAAATAACAACCATTTACTGTGTTTGGTCAATATTACAATAGTGCTATTATTATAAGTATTTCTTTTTTTGTTTTCTTTCTTGTTTTAATTCAGCTGGGGTAAAAACAAACACAAAGAAATAAATGGAACTGTGAAGTTAAGTGCCTGTGTTTTGAGGCATATATAAAGGGCCAACGCATCTGTCGTTTTCTCGAGAAACCTCTTCGAATTTTTTCTCTTCTAAACCATTTAGAAACAGAAATAAAAACAAACAAAAAAACTAAAGATAAAACATGTCAGAAGAAGATCAACTATCAAGAGCTGCCTCAGACTCTAACTCTATCCTATCCTCCCCTTCCAACAAGGCTGAAGGTGATGTCTATAAAGATGATGCCGGTGATCAAATGGTGCAAGTTGCAGACATACCAAAGAAACCTACTTCTGCATATGTCACCATTTCTATTATGTGTATTATGGTTGCCTTTGGTGGTTTCGTTTTCGGTTGGGATACTGGTACCATTTCTGGTTTCGTTAACCAAACAGATTTCATCAGAAGATTAGGCCAAAAGAACCACAGTGGTGGTCATTATTTATCTAAGGTTAGAACTGGTTTGATTGTCTCTATTTTCAACATTGGTTGTGCTATCGGTGGTATCATCTTAGCTAAGGCTGGTGATATGTACGGTCGTAAAATGGGTTTGATTATTGTTGTTGTTATTTACATTGTCGGTATTGTCATTCAAATCGCTACCATCAACAAATGGTACCAATACTTCATCGGTAGAATTATTTCCGGTTTAGGTGTTGGTGGTATCTCTGTTTTGTCCCCAATGTTAATTTCAGAAGTCTCTCCAAAGCATTTAAGAGGTACCCTAGTTTCCTGTTTCCAATTGATGATCACTCTAGGTATTTTCTTAGGTTACTGTACTAACTATGGTACCAAGAATTACTCTAACTCCGTCCAATGGAGAGTTCCATTAGGTCTATGTTTCGCCTGGGCTTTGTTTATGATTGGTGGTATGACTTTTGTCCCAGAATCTCCACGTTACTTATGTGAAAAAGGTAGAGTTGAAGAAGCTAAACATTCTATTGCTGTTTCTAACAAGGTTTCTATCGATGATCCATCTGTTCTAGCTGAAATTGAATTGATTCAATCTGGTATTGAAGCTGAAAGAGAAGCTGGTACTGCCTCCTGGGGCGAATTGTTCTCTACCAGAGGTAAAATTCTTCAAAGATTGATTATGGGCTGTATGATTCAATCTTTACAACAATTAACTGGTGATAACTACTTCTTCTACTATGGTACTACTATTTTCAAGGCTGTTGGTTTGAAGGATTCTTTCCAAACTTCTATTGTTATTGGTATTGTCAACTTCGCCTCCACCTTCGTGGGTATTTACTTAGTTGAAAGATTGGGTAGAAGAACTTGTTTACTATGGGGTTCTGCAACCATGACAGCTTGTATGGTTGTCTACGCTTCTGTTGGTGTTACTAGATTATATCCAGAAGGAAGTAAGAATACTGCTGTCTCTTCCAAGGGTGCTGGTAACTGTATGATTTGTTTCACCTGTTTCTATATTTTCTGCTTCGCTACTACTTGGGCTCCAATTCCATTTGTTGTTAACTCTGAAACTTTCCCATTGAGAGTTAAGTCCAAGTGTATGGCTATTGCTCAAGGTTGTAACTGGTTATGGGGTTTCTTGATTTCTTTCTTCACTCCATTTATCACTGATGCCATCAACTTCTACTACGGTTACGTTTTCATGGGCTGTTTGTGTTTCTCTTTCTTCTACGTCTTCTTCTTCATTCCAGAAACCAAGGGTTTAACTTTAGAAGAAGTCAACACCATGTGGTTAGAAGGTACCTTACCATGGAAATCTGCCAGCTGGGTTCCACCATCTAAGAGAGGTGCTGACTATGATGCAGAAGCCATGGCAAAGGATGACACTCCAATCTACAAGAGAATGTTTGGTAGAAGTTAGGGTATATATGAACAAATACTTTTTTATTTATTTGCATCCTCAAATTAATGATACATTTAATTATACATTGACTCTGTATTTAATACATAATTTTATGCATATATAGATTTTATTCATAGTGATGTTTCTTTTTAATAGATATTTTTATGACTGTTTACTTTTTTTTTGTTTATGCTTTGTTTTTTCAGTTCAAGTGGCATGCCTCAGATATTTTTGTTTTGATAATTGTTTTTGTTATTTTGAGAGTTCTCAGCAGTTATAGAATACACTTAATTATCCTTTATTAATTGCACAATGTTATATTAGGAATGATAGTATTTTTTTTTAAAAAAAAGCGGTCTATTTTTTGATGTTATTACCTTATTAATGTATTTTCAGAGCTTTCACATTTTCTTATGCTTGTGATCTTAATGCATTGTGAAAAATGTAAGTGAAATAACACACTCTCAAAAAAACAATAGAAAGGAAAAGTTCTCTATAAAAAAAAGTATGGACAAGTATGTTTTTGGGTATATTTCTTTTAATACCTAACATGTTGTTATTAGAAAAACGTAGTGTACAAACTTATATAGATGAAGCGAGTATATCTTTGGTGGAAAAAAAAAAACAATGAATATATTCAAAAGCTAGTTATTTTTCAAGTTCAATAACAGTTGACTTGGGTTTGAAACCATGATTTAAGGTTGTTATTTCCATGTTGTTCATTCTTTAATTCATATGTTTGGTATTTTTGAAAGACATTCTCTTTTTAAGAACGGACCTTGTTTAGCAAATTCAAGAATATCATACTTTTTTTTTATTTTTTAATAACAGATATTTTGGTGGAGAAGTATGTATATTTTATAAATAAAGCATGTGAACTTTTGGGTGTTTAAAAAATTGGGAACTCTTTGTTTCCACTTTTTCAATCCAGAAATAGGTAATTAAATGTTACTATCTGAACTTTTTCTATAGAAACATGTTTACATAAACTAATGGATTTAGGGTGGTTCAGGGTCCTATTCCTTACTATTTTGTACAGGTGTTAGGGGTTTTTCTGAAAAAAACACATTAAGATATTTATTTTCTATATAAATGTTTACTTAACTATACTTAATGACTAATATATATATAATTAATAAAGGTATAAAAAAAAATAAGTTCAACATAAATTAAATTCTTTTGAGTTTATGTGTATTTCAATACTTGGCTATTTATTTTTTTATACTCAATGACTTAACCAACAATTCCACAACAATTTTTTAAAGTGTCATAATTGGTCTATAATATAATCTGTGTTGGTTTTAGTAAAACAATGGTCAAATTGATTCTGTCCAACATGCAGTAATTTCATATTTATGATACATTTTACATTTGTTAGAAAGCTAAATAGAGTATTGATAAAAATTTATATTCGTATTTTTAACATTGTTTAACCCCTTGTTGCATTAATTTTTTTGCTTGGTTTACTTTGTGTGTTCCTCTGTAATTCTTGACAGAATTTTGATTTTTTTGTTGAAGTTTGTAATAGTTAGTGAGGACAGAGCAGTGATGAAAAATTATGTGCAATATAAAATAATGAAAAAAAAAGGTAAATAAAAGTAATAACATTTGAAGATTATTAACAATGTTGCTTTAAAACATAAAAAACTATTCATTAATTGAAAGATAAAGAAAGGTGAAAAAAAAATTTTCTTGGTTAAGACCACTAACGGTTAAACAACATAAATTTTTATACATGTTTGTTTTTTTGTTAAGTTTATAATATTTTTGTTCATTATGTTTTTAAAATAATTTTAGCAAGTGTTGTTTGTAACTTTACTAGTGATAAATACTGGTTTTGATGTCCTCATTAAAAATAAGAATGTATATTTGTGTTTTGAAATTTTGATTTGTTAGTATTGGAAATATGTTATTTTTAAACAAATGATAAATACTCTGTGGGATGTAAAGCTTGGTCATAAAATAAACAAAATTTATTGACATTCATAAACGCAAGTACATCAGCAACAAAATTTTCTCTCTTAAGGTATGTAGGTACAAGAAAAGGCCTTTTGAGATAAGATACAAAACTCACTTATAAACAAAAGTTACCTCCCTTTTCCGTTATAATGGAAAACTGTTAAACTAATTTTTTCACATAAGGGGAAAAACAATTCATTATATTTTATATCAAACATTATGTGTTAAGTACAAATTTCATAGGATATTTATTAAAGGAAGCTTAGTTTTTTAAAAAAAATATTTTTATAATACAAAAAAACAAAATGATATTTCCATTTTTTCTACCTATTGATTATACTGTAAATGAAAATATTAAATAATAGTTATTGTACTTTCTTTTATAATTTTTTCAAAAAAGAATTTTTGGGTAAAACAAAATAATAGTTCCTGTTTCTAACATACTCTAAGAGGAAATATTCTAATAGTTAAAATATAATTCCTTAAATTTTAGGTTCCAAAATGAAAGCTCAAACAATTACTGAAGTTATTACAAATATTTTTTAACTTTTTTCTCAAGAATATTTAAAGTCAGTCATTCTTCATTGAGAAATCGTAACAGAGAAGGATGAATTTTTGATGGTAAAAAATATGACACTAAAATGTATTGTATAAAAATAAAGAAAGAATTACAATATTAGTTGACAATAAACAGTATCTATGTATATTGTGGCAAGATTAAAGCTTTTTATCTATACTACTTTTATGACAATTTATTATTATCTTTGAATAAAAAATTTTTATACTTAAATAAGCGAAGAATAGCTTTAAAAATAGTACCATTATATACTAAATACATATATCAATACATATTTTGTTAAGAATGTCTGTTACAAGTAATAACGTAAATCGCTCATTCTTATCACCAGCTATATCATTACTACAATATAGAGTACGAAACTAAATAGCATCCTACAGTTGGTTACTTTTAAAGTCTTTATCTTTTTCGTCAAGTAAAAAACACACGATCAAACCACAATAACAAATAAACAACAAGAAAAGTTCGAATTTATTAGAACCATCCACTGTATCACAACAAGTTTTATATGTTTTAACAATAATTAAAAACCAAATAATTTAAACCATTTTCTTTTTATCGTCCATATTTGGATATTTTTAAGAAAAAATTTTTGTTGTTCCATAAATATTCAATCAAATATGTTATTTTTTTTAAATCATATACTTGCCACTTTTAATAATTATCAATTATTACCTAATATCTTCACGCAACTACAAAAATTAGAAAGTATTAATATAGAAAGATATGCTTAAAGAACACTGAAAATTACTTTTTATCTACAATGTTCCTTAAAAATATTCAAACATTAATAATTATCAATCTCTTTTTGCAAGCTAAGAAATAGATGAGTTGAAAAGAATTTAAAACCTTCTTCGTCAAACAACAAGCAATGTACAAGTAGACATATCTTAACTTGATATATATATATATATATAGACTTCAAGCAATATATTTCTATTACACATCCCAAGCCTTTACTTTTTATTAAGAATTAGGAAGTATTGTTATTGAAACTATCATTTTTTAACTTTACAATCATAGTAATATAATTCACTTTTTTAAAAGTAGTATAGTTTTAAATAAAAAGATTGCAGTAAACAAGTACATTTGAAACGAACCCAGTGATTAACACAAAAAATCAACTAAAAGTAAGAGCATAGTTCCAATCCTAATAAAAATGCATTGATTTCTCTATTAGCTGTCTCCTTTTGTTGTGAGAACAGGGTCAACTAACGTAAGATACATTTTGATATACGATAAAAATGTTATAAATTAAACAAGAACCTATACTATTTCTCAGAACAAAAATGAACATCCTCCCCCTTTTTTCCCACATTGGTAAATTACATAAATGTCCAAAAAAAAAAAAATTAAATACTAAATTAGACAATAAGGAAGATTTCTAACTTATCAGACTGCTCAATCACCTAAATCAAGATACCCCACAATATTTTTTTTTGAAATGCCTACAAATGTCCGGGCTTTGCTGACATTTTAGGCCCTTTGCATAAAAATTTATATAACTTCAACAATATAACAATTCGTTTACCTATTCATATCTTTATGGGGGTGGCTTAACAAAACTACCCCACATTAATACCTCTAATAACCTTAAACAATTACACTTTAAGAAAAAGATATAAAATTGATCATCCTATAATACAATTTTTACTTTTTAGTTTCCTGTTTAAAACAAAACCGCTTTTTATTTAGAGTCGATTACTAGAGATCCTAAGAAAAAAAGCAATAACCATAAGTTCAACACAATAAAATAGATATCATAGATTAAAAAAATGTCAACAGTTAGTCAATTACCATTCATTTTTTTCCTGTTCGCATCTCATAAATCTTTTATGACAGTTCCTATATGAAACATAGACAATAGAGCTGTTAACAATACGATTATTAAAATCCTTACTATTTTCCACTATTGTAGTTCTATTTAAAGTTGGAAAAGTGGCAACCCCTGAAAAAATATAGAGACAGAAAATTCGAAAATCAGAAAAAGGACGCATGTATAATACCGACACAAAAATGTCGGGGAGGGGGGAGACAGAATTTTGTTTTTTTCAATGACCATAATTCTTTGGAGTTAGGGTTTGTAAAAAATCTTGGAATTATCTCTTTACATGGATTTCATATATAACAGTCAAACTGGATAAATTGCATTAAGATAATTCAAATAATAACTTGTTGTCTTAGTGTACTCATTTTGCTGTCAAAATATTTTTTTTATGAGAAAGTCATTTAGAATATATGCCTATGACTAGCAACTTTATATCTTTTTCTTAAGGTATAGTGGTATTGAATATTTAGCAAATGAGTGAAAAGAAAAAAAATCCTAACAATTACTTAGTATAAATATTAGATCATTCACATTCTTGATTAAATGGTACTAGAAGTTTGTATGTAATCACAAAAAGGATATTTGTAAGGTCATCTTGTCATTGTTTTATCTTTCTATATTCAAATACTGTTTACTTCACATTGTTTTTTGTTCAAACCAAAATCGTTAGGGTCCAAATTGAAAAAAAAAACTAGATGTACGTTTAGAAACGATAGGGTTGTAATAAATTTTTAAAAACTTTTCTTTAGGAGTCCTTTTTTTTTGCAAGACTTTTTGTGTGAAAAAATTTAAGAATATACCGTCAATAGTGATGTGATTTTCCGACTCTAGTCGTATTGACATTAAAAATAACCCCACTTCCCAATAGTAAATGAAAAAAATTTTTTTTTTCTCTTTGCTATTGTTTTTCTCTTTTAGGAAAGAATTTATAGGAACTGTTCTTTCTCAAAAATTTTATAGAAAAAAATCAGATGAGATTTTTATTCCATACAATATTGCTAAAAGAATCTAAAAAAAAATTATTTCTTTTTTGTCCAAACAATAATATGTTCCTTCAGAAAAAGGAAATTTTCTTTTCGAATTTATGCCCAGGTTAAGGATTATGATTGTAACAAAACCATCATCTCCAGAGCTCAACAAGAAAATAACACCAGTCTTTGCATACAATTTTTTTTTTACCTTCTATTATTTAGGGAAAATTTTTTTTTGAGATGTTCGTGTAATATTTTCACTAAAAATTTTATTTCTATACTAAATAAATAGGTTATAGAAATACTTTACTGTTTTCTTGTTTATTTCCCTTTAGGTTTCATAAAACTTTTCTTCAACGAATAAATTATTTAGAATACAAACTTTTTTCAAGCAAATACTACTGACAATAGCTCTCCCTAACTGTAAGGCCACTTTCATGGATATATATCGATATAAAAGAAAACACCTAATTGTACAGTTCTGTTTAAGAAGATTCTTGCAGTAGTTCGTTTCCTGTAGCTTTTGTATTCCTATTGTTTTATTTCGTTTCAATAGGGTTGTTTTCTTTTTTTGCCTTTTCCTGCTCTAAAGTTCCTTGAAGTTTTAAAGGGCTTAAACATATACCTATTTTATTATCCAGGTTTCTGAATCTTTTTTTTTTTTCTATATTCTTCCATTTATAGAAAAATATAAATACCAGAAAAAACCCCGTCCTATTGTGTTAATATGATCTATTGTAAAAATTTCTTTTATTTTTTTAAAAATTTTTTTTTGGTTTTTAAATAATAGAACGCCTCCCAAAAGCAACTACACGGGGTCAATGTTTCTTTTTAGAGCTTTCTTAGATAATTTTTCATATTTCTTTTTCAAAAAAGGGTTTCAAGAATTTCAAAATGCAAAAGAATAGAAATGTCAAGGGTCAAACAGAAGAAAACAAAATTGCCTAAATTTTTTTTTTTTTTGAATTTTTTAACACTGAATTCATAGTCTATTCTCATAGTTAATTTGCTGCAATTTACAACTTTTGTAAGTGAAAATTTTTCTTTCACAAATAAGATATTTAGTATATTAGGGATTGTTAAGGAAATAGCATTTTTTTTATTAGAACGTGAACGTGTCTTTGAAGTTCAATATTACAGTAAACTCTATTCTTAATATTCCTTAGAAAAAAAAAACCGTGCAATCTTCATAAAATATTGTAACAGTAAACTGTATATTTTCAATAAACTTAGGGTAATACCAAGGATTTTAGAAAACAAACAAACAATCTAACTAATTTCTTTTCTAGACCTTGAGGTAACGAGAACTCTATTTTTTCTTTTTTTCATTTATTAACCCCAGATTTCTTTATTATTAATCCCCAAAAAAAAACAATCAAAAAAGAAATAATAGGGCATACCCATTTATTGTTCAACAGGGCTCTCTACTCTCTTTTACCCCACATAAATGTATGAATTCCTCCAAATGGATGAAGTTTTGTTTACATTTATTTTTACTTTTTCCCCTTTAAGTTACTTTTTGCCAGTATGTAAAACAGTACGTAGAAAAAAAATACCCCCACCCCCGCCCCCCCAAAATTTTGGTGAGCATATTCAACAGGCGGAACAATAGAAAAAATTTTTTCTATATTTTTAAAAAAGTAATTTTTTTTTTGGTCGCACAAGGGGCTCCATAATTTTTACACCGATAGTAATCCTTATTATTTCTACGTATAGTGTCTCTATGAAAATATTTCCTTTCTTTTTGTTAATTTAATTGTACTGAACAAAATTTTTCCTATTGTTTTGTTCCCCCTGCTAACAGGGGTAGTCAAGAAGATCTTACGATCTTTTTATTTTTAGGATTACTTTTTTGTATTCCATTGTTTAGAAATTGATCTGGGGGCTGCAATATGCAGCAACGAGGAGTAGAAACTGGCTCGAGATGGGGATGAAAAATTTTTTTTTCAAATTTGTATTCCAGGTTCAACATGGAGCAAAAGTCCAGTGGTTCGAAGTAACCAAATTCATCGATCCAAAAATCATATATAAGGAAGCAATGTTCGAACCAAAAGAACTCTACATCGGTTGTCGTTTTCATCCTTAAAGTCAAATCCAAAAGACCATCAAGACAACTTTAAATTCAAAAGTTATCGCAATCAACAGACCAAACAAATAAAAATGTCAGAAGTTGACGAACATCAAGTTGTCGTTGGACAACAAGAAAATGATTCTCATTCCATTATCTCAACTCCATCCAACAAGGCTGAAGGTGATGAATTAAAGGATTACAACAGCGATGGTGCTGAAGAACATTTACCAGAAATCCCAAAGAAGCCTGCTTCCGCATATGTCACCATTTCTATTATGTGTATTATGGTTGCCTTTGGTGGTTTCGTTTTCGGTTGGGATACTGGTACTATCTCTGGTTTTGTTAACCAAACAGATTTCATCAGAAGATTAGGTCAAAGAAACAGCAGTGGTTACTACTTATCTACTGTCAGAACTGGTTTAGTCGTCTCTATTTTCAACATTGGTTGTGCTATCGGTGGTATCATCTTAGCTAAGGCTGGTGATATGTACGGTCGTAAGATGGGTTTGATTATTGTTGTTGTTATTTACATTGTCGGTATTGTCATTCAAATCGCTACCATCAACAAATGGTACCAATACTTCATCGGTAGAATTATTTCCGGTTTAGGTGTTGGTGGTATTGCTGTCTTATCCCCAATGTTAATTGCTGAAGTCTCTCCAAAGCACTTAAGAGGTAGTTTAGTCGCTTGTTTCCAATTGATGATCACTCTAGGTATTTTCTTAGGTTACTGTACTAACTATGGTACCAAGGCTTACTCTAACTCTGTCCAATGGAGAGTTCCATTAGGTCTATGTTTCGCCTGGGCCTTATTCTTAATCGGTGGTATGACTTTTGTCCCAGAATCTCCACGTTACTTATGTGAAAAAGGTAGAGTTGAAGAAGCTAAGCGTTCTGTTGCTGTTTCTAACAAGGTTTCTATCGATGATCCATCTGTTCTAGCTGAAATTGAATTGATTCAATCTGGTATTGAAGCTGAAAGAGAAGCTGGTAATGCCTCCTGGGGTGAATTGTTCTCCACTAAAGAAAAGATCTTCCAAAGATTGATTATGGGTTGTATGCTTCAATCTTTACAACAATTAACTGGTGATAATTACTTCTTCTACTATGGTACTACTATTTTCAAGGCTGTTGGTTTGAAGGATTCTTTCCAAACTTCTATTGTTATTGGTGTTGTTAACTTTGCTTCTACTTTCGTCGGTATCTACTTAGTTGGTACATACGGTAGAAGAACCTGTCTATTATGGGGTGCTGCAACCATGACAGCTTGTATGGTTGTCTACGCTTCTGTTGGTGTTACTAGATTATACCCAGATGGTAGCAGCAACACTTCCGTCTCTTCCAAGGGTGCTGGTAACTGTATGATTTGTTTCACCTGTTTCTACATTTTCTGTTTCGCTACTACTTGGGCTCCAATTCCATATATTGTCAACTCTGAAACTTTCCCATTGAGAGTTAAGGCCAAGTGTATGGCTATTGCCCAAGGTTGTAACTGGTTATGGGGTTTCTTGATTTCTTTCTTCACTCCATTCATTACTAAGGCCATCAACTTCTACTACGGTTACGTTTTCATGGGCTGTTTGTGTTTCTCTTTCTTCTACGTCTTCTTCTTCATTCCAGAAACCAAGGGTTTAACTTTAGAAGAAGTCAACACCATGTGGTTAGAAGGTACCTTACCATGGAAATCTGCCAGCTGGGTTCCACCATCTAAGAGAGGTGCTGATTACGATGTCAATGCTTTAGCTAATGACGACAAGCCAATCTACAAGAGAATGTTTGGTAGAGACTAGATCCACAAAATCTCTTACAGTTTTTCTCTAATATTTAATACTTAATTTTGATGTCTTTAATGATTTAATTACGCGCTTAATATTTATAATCCTAATATTTAATACTTTATAGTTTTTATATCTTTTTTAGTTTAATACATTCAATAAATTGTTAATTTAATATTTACATTTTTGTTTCTTTTAGTTTCTCCGAGGAAATCCATAACATTTTAATTAATTATTTTTATGTAAATAAATATGCGCTAAATATCCATAGAATTTATTCATATTATTAACAATAACTATTCTTTAATAGGGAAGGTTATAAACCCTTAGTTAGCTGTGTGAAATATTTTTGAAAGAATGAAAATATTCATGGCTATAGGCGTTGACACTTTTCAAAGTAACAGTTAGTTTTCTATGTTTTGAGCAACTTTTATAGGAAAGATATAAACAATAGAACAGAAAATAATGAATGAAAGTAATAACTTTAAGATATACTATAGAAAGATTTACAATTTAAGGTATATTTTAGACATTATCTCTAAAGTGACAATGCCCTGGAAGCTGTTTCAACCTAAAATTATTAGACCCAAAATATAACATTGTACAAACAGCACACACACACACACACACATATATATATATATATATATATTCTGGCATCCTACCTCAAATATTATTAGCTTCTAGAACTTTTTTTATTTATCATTTCTTGTGTATGCTAATATATACGTTTTATTAGAGAAATGGTTGTACTTGTTTTTTCTATATTCAACGGAGATTTTTCTGCACAAAAAGATCCCTACAAACTTTACATTCTAGATTGTTATCAGTATGTTCATTCTTATGATTATAATGTTTTAGATCAACATCAAAAACTCCTATATGATCAATATTATTTTCAAAATTATTGATTGATTTTGTGCAATTTGTTTCTGCTTTTTTTATTTACATTATAGAAATACTGTGTCGTCTTAAACACAAAGAAGAATTGACATATACATTTGATAAACTCTTGCCTTCCCTTATTATATGTGTGAACATTTAAACATTCGGGATCAAAATTGTATTTAAGATAGTGTTTTTTTAATAGATTTAGAAGATAACCTAAAAATGGATAAGAATTATGTCAATTATAGTTCAGATCAGTCATAGCCTATGTAAAATCACTTCCCCAATTTAATACTGGAACTTGAGACGATGATGTTAATAACGTAATCATGTCAATTTTTTAATGCTAACTATACACAGAAGAAATAAGAGTAGTTTACTTACACGTCTAAAATGACTGTTAATATTCTATTTAGAATATCTTCAATATAGCCTACTTTAACGGCTAGGAAATATCTGCCAGTTGTTAGCAAAATTTTTGTATTAATAATGGTCTCTGAAAGTTTCTCTGTTATCTTTTTCAGACGACTTTATTGATAATTTTCATTGCATATTTTGGAATTACGACAGTGATACCAAATTTCAAATTGTTTAGATTTTCTATAACTCCTAAATTATATTTTAAAATTATTGAATTATTTGGCTGGGACTTCACATGATGCTGCCACCTGAATATGCTAGAAAAAAGAAATCATCAATGAATAGAATGAACAAATAAAATAGCAATAAGAATATGAAATTTTGGATTAAAATAGGTTCTACAAAGTATTAGTTAAGATCAATATTTATATACACAGAGTATAATATAAATACTGATATCCAAACTAAAATCCTTTGGTCAAAAACAGGCGAGCGAAGCATGCATTATCTGTGAAACTTCATGAATTAATAAACTTATCCTATGTTGATTTTTTTAATGTTATTGCAAGAAGAAAGTGGAAAGTTAAAAAGTCATTCATAAGATTTTGTTTAGTTCAAATTATGACATTAGTAAACTCCAGTTATTTTTCAAAACATTTCACTAACAAGATTCAATCAACAATGATAATATTAGTTGTATCTTGTGTATCATAAATGTACATTTAATTTGAAAGAAAGGTTTATTCTTACAACTTTATGTATATATTAATGCTTAAACAAATATTCCGTTAGAGTTACTTTCTTTGTTCTTTGAAGTATAGAATCTTTAAAATATAGAAAAAGTTGGTCAATCAATTTCCTAAGAGAACATTCTGTAACAATTTATTGTATTACCTTGACCAAAAGTACAACGCGGATCATTTATTAAATAAAAGTTCTTTACGAAAAACCAAAAATGTAATACAATATCATATAGGCAATTATAAAGGCCTAAAAATGCTCTCCGCACCATTTTTAATTCGAAAATGCGAGGCTTCATATTTTTGAATATTTTTATTTTTAAGTTATGTTGAGGATGTAAGATATCCTAATTGGAATTTCTGAAACACGTACTCCGTAGATAACGTCTAGTATCAAGGAAAAGGATTTGGAACAACCGAACCTCTGGACTCCGGATATGAATGTGTTCGAACGAACAATCTTAGAATTAACATCGACGGCAAATTACTAAGATCCTTGTTTAAGAGACCTCTAATTATGGAGATAGTGTGCAAAAGGTAGTTATCAGCTTTATTAATTTTATTTTATCTATTAGGTTCTACCTAAGTGATATCAACAACATAACAAGAATAATAAGAATTATATATTTGATTTATTAGTAAGAATCAAAAACTTTATAATTTGTAAGTGTTTATATATAGTTAGTCGTCCTAACATTTAGTATGTTGCTCGGAATAATCCCTTTAAAAAAAAATAACTAACTAAAATAAATATATACAAAACATAATAATTAAATTAAAAACTCTGATTACTTTATTATTACACTGAAAGATTTGGAATAAAAAAATTCTATAAACACAACCAAGTATATCTACCTAGGAAAAAAACAGGTTTACAACAAAATACCAATTACTTTTATATTAGAATTATCATAAAAAAAGCAGCATAAATATCTAAGTGTATATTTAATAGTTGATTTATATTCTTGCTTAATACAATATAGATAATATGTGTCTTGATTTTCTTAACCTAGTGGAATTAACCAACGGATAAAACCACCGCAATACGAAAATATTTCAGCAACTATTCTTTTTAAAATAAACCATATCCTTTGCATTTAAACATACCTGAATTAAATATGCTATAGTTTATTAATATATATACTGTTGAATATGTCTTTTGGATAGTTTTAATATTGTCACTGCACCTTTTATATTCTTTCTCTTATAACTTTAGCTTATCAACTAGTATTTTTTAAGGACTTCTTTATGTTTTCAATTAATATATATATATATATTTCAAAAACCCAGTTTTCTTATAAGTATTTACTTTTTTTAAGTATAAAATTCATTTTGTAACCTTAATTTTGTAGTATAAAAATACTCATAATAATAATAACAAGTTTATTTGAAAAATAGTTTTTATATTCAAACGGCCTAACAGAATCTTAAAAATGAAGTGAAGAATAAAAATAAAACGTTACCTAAGTGAAGATTACTAGTGTTTCACACTATGAAAATCTTGATTTTTGATATTTGCAGCTTTTCCAAGTTGAAACATGAAGTATTTGCATTTTTAAGTGTGTATTTAAAAACTATCCTTAGATCTTTTGCAACCCTTTGGCTTGCAAAACCTTACCTTTTTCTTATTACAGTAAGTTTCTTAAAGTAAAAATCCCAGACTCATTTAATGGATCTTTTCTCTTCCATAAGAGTATATTTGGAATTTTAAAGAACTTTCTAGGAAATTATGAGTAAATATGAAAACGTGGAGAAAAATCTCCTGGCTTTGTCAAATAAAAGCTGTCTTTGTAACTAATCCTACTGCAATAGCAACAATTGTGCCTTGACTATTTTTACACGGTATTTACTTCGACTTAGTAGTAGATTACCAAAAATTTCCATTGTATTTGTTATGACATTTCTCCCTTCCTTTCTCTCTTTTTTCTTTTTTTAAACCAAATTGTCACCAATTTTCAAAAAGTTGGATTTAAAACCAGCACTTGTAGTAAAATTTTTAAAATTTAACGTCTGAATGCGATTTCATGTCATAATCCTGATTTATTATTAACATCTAAAGCAACATAGAAAAGGATGACACAGATGAAAAAAAATTGCTTCGGGACATTTCTAATATCCAAACTCTACTTCTAACAGCATACTTAAACAAACATATAACACATTCCTGTCATAAGGTAAAAAGAAAAAATTATATACATAGATACTTACAGTTTCTGAAACATTCCAATTGGCTTAAAATTTGAAGCATAACATTCTTATTTCTTTTTCTTGGAGTTACCGAGATCGAGAAATGTTGGAAGTAATTTATTTGTCTTTAAAATCCGCGCTTGTTTACAGAATTCCCCACCGTTAACGTTTTGTTTATTCTACGCAAAAAAGGCTAGACTAGTTTTTGGAGAGACTAAAAGCCGAATGAAATGAAAAAAAAAAACAAAAACAACAACAAAAATGGTAATTTGTTGTACATGTAAACGAATCTATTTTTATCTTTTCGCGTTTTATCCCTTTTTTACATCTCGGCTAGCCCTCCAGATACAATACTGTATGTAAGGGCCGCCGGAACACTTTTATTTGCCATAAACTCTGAAAAAGGCGAATCTCCTTTTCTTTTTTTTTTTTTTTTTTCGCCACCCCCTTTATCTTTTTCTTTTTATTAAAAAGCCAAAACAACTAGATCCTATAATTGTGGATACAGTAGTCTTTTTGAATAGACCTAACTCTGAATTACATTTTTGTAATATGTTTACTTGCTACTAATGAAAACCCTACCTGTAATAGACTCAGTACATCGTCACCTATTTCCTAAAATATCAAGAAACAAGATCTCCTAACTACCCTTGCTGTACTTTAATATTGTGATCTGTACACATCTAGACCTTTGAGTATATTTCCATTCTTAGTCAATAAAACCGACCATAAATATTTCAAAGAATCTAAACTGTGATCCAAAAGTAATAATAACGCAATATGGAGATTTTTGTGAATACTTTTTTGCTTAAAGTCTTAAAAGTCTGGATCCACTAATATGTAAGACCCTTGTAATATGTTGAAACAATCTCAAAACCGTTAAAGCTATATATTTGTAGCCCTAACTCCCACTTTTAACGGGAACTTTAGAGCATATCCCAAAAAAAAAGTCGCAGTAGGTCATTTTAACGCATATATGATATTTTATTTTTTTGTTTACTTTTTTTGTCGGCTTTTTTTTCAATCGCGTCTTTAATTTCTTTTTAGTTTTTGTTTACAATAATAATGATCGCGATTGCTGTTTTTCATTGCCAGAGTAGGTAAAAGCAAAATATAATTTTTGAAAAGTAAAACAATTGTTTACTTTTTTATTACATAATTTCTTTTTCTAAAGAACAAAATAAGATAAGACAGGTTTTATTTGACAAGTAAACCCGGGAGAATCAATATCTCAAAAAAAAAAAAAAATATATAAACGCAAGATATTTGTTCAGAACACCAACCGCAAGAAGTTATTTACAATACAGTATTCTTCAACAATTCCCATAATAAAGAGGAAACCGAACAAAAACAAACCACTCGCTCATATACCTATATATTAATTAAAAATGCAATACACTACCGCTATCGTTGCCGCCGCTGTTGCTTTAACCAGCTACGTTTCTGCTGAATCTGTTGTTGCCATCTCTCAAATTAATGATGGTCAAATCCAAGCTACTGCTACCACCTCCGCTGCTTCTTCTGCTGCCACCACCACTGCTACCGTTTCTCAATACTCTTCCAACGGTGCTGCTAAGGCTGTTGCTGGTTTAGGTGCCGGTGTTGCTGCTGCTGCTGCTTTCTTATTATAAGAGTGATAAATAACATTATTATTTTTTTTGTTTTAAGAATATAATATTATTTTTTCTCTCTTTACAATTTAATGGTTTATTGGTATAACTACGTTTGGTAAAGTCTTTCATTATTTATACATTCTTATTATATACTATATAACGTTTTTGATATAAGCAGTTTAATACGATACCGAAGTTTTTTTTTTTTAAGAAATTATTTATGCGGTATTTAGATATTTAGTTATCAATCTCCTATTATCCGTCGTTGAAGTAGTTGGTTATTTGACTTCTTCTTGCATGGCTGGAAAAGGAGAACACCCCCTCAATTTTCCAGTTTTGTGTCAGTTGACTGCTGTCTTAATTTGATCCTGGCTTTACTTTATATCCACCAAACTACGTTCTATATGAAGCCACATGATCGAACCAATATAGTAATTACCTTTTGGATCTACATATTTTTATCAATATCTTTCAAGTCAAATAAAACTTTAGAGAGCGCTCATGTAGTAAAAGATCCAAAGAATAAACATTCTCTGTAGCTTCAAGCATTATTTAATAGTAATTACAGAGATTCAAATTATATTCTATATCTGCTGCAGAGATCGCTTGATCGGACACCTATTCGATATAACTAACTCTATGATACCATGGATTAAGATCCTTTTTTATTATTTTAAATAAATATAGTAGATATATCATTAATAACAATGGTTTACATTCAATTACTCTGTGCTAAATTCCATATTACATATATCGTGAATACCTTGCGGGAAACAATCTATCTTATTGCAATCTAATATTTCTAATAATAAACTACACTATTGAATACAAATATAATTCTCTTTATGTATCTCAAGAGACAGTAAATATACACTTAATGTCTTTCTCTTTTCGTTTCTAGAATTTTTATTAAAGTTCTTTTTAAAATTATCAATGTGTTATCAATAGAGTAAAATCCTTGGTCGTTATTGTTGTTTCAAACTTTATTCATTATTAACTTTTTTTGTTTACTTAATGTCTCCTCTTAACTCTCTATAAAAAAGAAGTACCCATCCAATCAGAAAAAAACTGTAATAGAAGATTTTCGGGAATTTTAAAAATCTGGATTATGTAAGAGATAAGAGAACTTGGATCAATACACGTCGAGATTTCGATAAAAGAATAAACCATCTTTGACAAATATCAAAACATGATCCTTTTCAGTCAATATAACCATACGACTGCTTGGTGGATACACTGAGTAAGATGCTTATTAGCTAATGGTGCTTTTCAAAAGACAAGAACGAACAGCCCCTATATATTCCTATATTATTACAAAAATTGATCAATACTTCAAATAATGGAAACAGATAAAATAAATCCAATATGTATCCATAAGTCAATTAGAACAAATCCAAACTAATTGAAACAATATGTAATATGTGTTTGAGCCTTAAATAGCCAATCCCACAAGGATTTAAATAGCTTTATTGCCTCCGTTTTTTTATTTCAAGAGAGTTGTCTGATACTGTACTTCATTTCCAGTATTACACGGATATATACAAATCTCTAGAAAAACATGCGTTGTCTGACTCCGTAGTAAAAATTCCAAATTATTGCTTGGTTTTCTATTTTGTTTATGTATATACATTCTTTAGACACACATACTTTGAACAGCCGTGTAAAAAGCCCCTATTGAAACTCCTGGAATATGTAGTCCATGGGTAACGTTCATGTCGAGGCGAAGGACTTGGAACAGCCGAAACTCTGGTCCCAGGCTGTGAATGTGTATTCGAACGAATGATCGTCGGATTGACCGTTGGTGGTAAGCTACTGAAAAACTTATTTAAGAGACTTCTGATTGTTGAGAGAATATGTGCCGGAGATAAGCATCAACATTAACATTCTTATTATTATCTATTAGGTTCTACTTAAGAGATCAATCAAGCATAATCCAGGGTAATCCATAACTATAATAAGAATTATATAATTGGTTTACGAATTAGAATCAACGACTATACAATTTGTAAGTGTTTATATATAATTAATATCCATATTTTAGTATATTACTTGAGAATTAGAAACCCTTACAAACTGTTTACCCCCTCCCTCCCCCCTTTATTTTTCCAGTTAGATGTAAGAGTTGTTGTGTTAAATGGATGAATTATATCAATTAGTATAAATATAAACACTCTTACTTAGGCTCTATATAAATTAAATAATAACCCTGATGTAGTATTATTACTTCTTGTTGTTGTTCTTGTATGATATTAAGAGTTGCCTCTTAATATCAATACTCAGACATACTTAAATAAGATGATTACCCCTGGCCTAATACCTCAATAATCAAAGGCCTCTTGTCAAGATCTGATATAATTATCACTCCCTGGAAATCCTCCAATCAGGTTCAATACCTTATAATAATCACCGCGCACGTGATAGTACCAATCCTCCACCCAGACACTCAGGCGTTACCCGCGGGATTGCGTATCTACTGGACTTCCAGTTAGGTTCCTTACATTAGATAAAAAAAAATCGACTGAAGTAGACACATATTTTTTTTTTGCAAGCCAAACGCAACAGCAAAAACCTCACTTGCAGAGACCAATAAACTAACTAAAGATAAAAATCCAATTCAATCGTGAATTAAGATGGTTTGAAAAAGTTTAGAACTATAGAAGATGCACTATTTTGTCTTGCTACTCTCAAATGATATAGTTTTTGACTCGTACATCTTTTTCCAGGTGCAAATTTACAAGTTCACTATCTTAAAAAAAAGTTAGAAAAAGAATAAGAATCAACATTAGCTAAAATTTAGTTAACGATCAACAGAGGTGTAAAAAAAGGCGATACATCATGACTCAGCACTAAAACAATGCCATATCATTAGATAAAAAAACCTTTACTATCCCTTGAAATAATTGTATATACTTCCTGTATAATCATGTCGCTTTCTTATGACACTATATACAACAATAATTAAATTAAATGACGTCAATTGACATGAACTCTAAATGGTGGTTTCTCCAAACTAATAGCTTTATGCTTATAAAATCATAAGACGTAATTTGTAAGATACTATAACCCATTTAATGATAGGTAGCGTATTTCCATTGGGGGACTTCGTTCGACTATTTTTTTTTTGAATGACAAAAACACAAGGGTTAAAAACTTCTAATTATAGATCTTAACTCTTGTTGGTTATGATATCATCTGTATTTTTGCTATTTTTAAACTTTTTACACGTTTTAATTTCTACAGATCTTTTTCGACCAATGTATATTAAAATTTTCTAAATACGTTCAATAATTCTAAAAAATGACGTAATTACCATCATCCCATATATTCTTTTACTAAAATAGCTGTAATATTCCTAATGAGGAAATTATTGGAACTAATCTATCTTACGGAAAAGTGATAACTTTTCCGAAAAGGAATAAATGATGTCTATTTTTACCTCTGTTAATTATTTTTTCTTTCTGGAAAAGAAAAGAGATTGAAAAATAAACTGCTTTCTTTTCCAAAAAAGGAAATACTCCTGTAATTTATTTGTTTATGAGTTACTTAATATAGTAAATAGGTCACATCTCCCACTTCTTCTTTTTTTATTTCTGTCAATCTTCGAGATAAATATGAACTGCATTTTGTCTAAATGAATATTCAAATTGTGGGAAATCCTAACATATATAAAGAAGGGATCATTGGGAATAAGAGTACTCTTTGTCACAAGTCTCTCTTCTCTTTATCATCACAAATAAAAGGAACCAACCAAAAAAAAAAAAAAAATTCCTATATTTTTTTTAATAAACTCAAATAATATCATACCACATATATATATTTACACAATATACAAATATAATAAAATGCAATTAACTTCTACTTTTGCTTGTGCCCTACTAGCCTTCGCTAACGTTGTTTTTGCTGATTCCCCAGAATTCGGTATAGTGTCTACTCACTCTGCTTCTGCTGCCCATTTATTGAGCATAACGGATAATAATGGTTTATTTTTAGGAGGTGGCTCCAATACTTTGTCCAGTGTTATCACAGATAATGGGAAATTAAAATTTTCTAATGGCAAGTATGCTGTGGTAGGTTCAGATGGTAAATGGACCGAGGGTACTGAGGCTGAAGGATCAACCGGGTTTGCTATTGCAAATGGTGCGCTTACATACAAAGGTTCAAATGGTTTCTATGCAGTTCCATCATCTGATGCCAAATATTTCTACATTTCTGAAACTGGTACTGATGATTCCATTGGTGTGTCATTAACAGCTTGGTCTCCAAACGGTTCCCGTGCTGCAGATTACACGCCAGCCGGTAGTGACTCAGCTTCAGCTTCAGCTTCAGCTTCTGCTTCTGCTGCTGCCCCAACTGCCACAGCTACTGTTGCAGCTGTCTCTCAGATCGGTGATGGTCAAGTTCAAGCTACTACTGCTACCACTGTTGCAGCTGTCTCCCAAATTAGTGACGGCCAAGTCCAAGCAACTCAAAGTGTTCAAGTACAATCAGAAAACGGTGCTGCCCAATATGGTATTAGTGCAGGTGTTCTTGCAGCCGCTGCAGCTTTACTATTCTAATTGAAAAAATTCCGATCTTTTCCATCCATCTTAATCGTTATTGGTCATGTAATAAATTTATTATCTTTTTTCTTTTGTCCTGTTCTACAATCTCATTTTTTCCGCAAGTTTAGGTTCTTTTTGTGAGTTCTTTTCATTCGTTTCTTTATAGTTATGTCCCTCTATAAACAAAAGAAAAGAACTTTTAATGATTGTATGTATTAACTTAAGTAATAAAGTAATACTGTAATTAATATATAATAATTAAATAGTATCACCAAAAGTAAAAAAAAAAAAAAAGAAAAGACAAATATATATTATTGTTTGCATATATATATACATGTATATACAGGACAAGCAATGGTGTTTCTTGTAAACACATGTTAAAGTTGCTTGGATACATATATATCATGCTCAGTCCAAAATATTTTTGAATTCCTTAACATAGTTTATACCTAAGAGAATAGATTATATGTCAATTGATATTCTTTTCTAAGATTCGAAAAAGTGGGAATCTCCCCTGAAAAAACCCCCCAAGGATAATACATTAAAAGTTTACAATTCAAGCATTCCAAGGTCGGAACTAATATTTTTGGTATTTCCCGTTACCATGTAAGGTATATTACTCTTAGAAAGTATTGAAACTATGTATTAACGAGCTATAACCTTGAAAGCTTATAACAACCAAGAATCACCTATCATATCTATTATTTTAGAAAAGTATATCTCCCATAATAGGTTTCCATTTATTACATTTGGTAGTGTCGCTTACTTTCTCTATATATGAGATATATATAAAAGAACGCAACGTGAAAGACATGGTAAAAACCAAAGAGCCATAAGAGCAGAACAACATCCTCTTAAATGGGATTCTGTGTTATGACGGTTTTAAGCAGCCACCGACGATATTGAATGTTGATCCTGTCTTATGAGACTATCTCCCAACTGTGTGTAAACTAATCGTGTACCCTACCAATTACATTTTTCAAGGGTTTATGTAAAAATCCTCCTAACATATCATAATTGTATGAAATCAAAGTTTTGGAGAAGACATCTTGGGAATCGTCCATTTACATAGATTTCATATATTTACTATTCAGACTGAATAACTGGCATTAAGATGATATAATAATATCTCTTCTTTAAAAAAGTGCTCTCTCTTTCTCTTTCTCTCCTAATTTTTTTTTTTTTTTTCTTCTGGTAAGACTTCTTATGTGAAAAATGTTAAGAGGACAAATGCCAATGGTGATGTAATTTCCAGGACTCCAGGTTGAAATATCTTAAAAAGATAACGAATAAGAAAAAGAAAAAAAAAAATACCTTTAAATGTGATTAAGTGAATAACTACACATCCGTACATCCCTGGCCCTTTGGAGTGCATAAGAATAGGTTCTTTTGTTGTGTTGGCTGGCTGGAAATGAAAAACAATACTCAGGGGAAACTGAATGAAATGTATGGGTGTAAACACAATAGATAATTTTGTAACGTTCTATTATTCCCCGCATTATCTCTAAATAATAACACAAACCAAGTCTGAGATAATATAATACGGCTTTACAATACGGCATTATCAAGAATAGCATGATTTCCATAATACAATAAAGAACCCAAACAGTTCTCTCTTTCTTTCCTTCTTTTCCCCTTTTTCTTTTAACAAAGACAGAAAAGGGGACAAATTAGCGAAGAAATCAATTTATTGAATAATTAGATCTTGATTTAATGTTAAATATTATGGACCCACAGTCTTGTTTTGACAACTTCTAATTAATTTCCCTCTGGTCAAGCAAGTGTTATCCCTGCAACTTTTAAATAATCTGACGAACAAAATTTACCCCGTTTATGATTTTTACCCCGATATTTTTTTTTTATTATTTATTTTTTTTTTTAGCTTATCCCTGTTTTATTTTATTATTCGTTTCTTTTCTCTCACCCCTTTTTAAAATTGTACTTTCACATTTTTTATTTTTACTTGCTGAATCATTTTCGCCATATGTTCTCATCCATTTATTTAATTTTTTTTTTTTTTATTTTTAATTTTTAATTTCTTTTTCTTTTTCAATCCTCAAACTTAAAACATTGAATCAGCAGTCAGAAATAAATTCCAAAATTTATCAAATTCTGATTTCAGGAAAAAATCAACTATCTCCTCCTCCTTTCTATTTTTATTTATTTATTTTATCTACAATATATTATCTACGATATTTACTCTCCATTAAAGAATGTAAGGAATTTGTCTTTTTTCCTTTATAATCGTTTCCCTTTGGATTTATACCTTTTGGGACAAAAAAAACCCAAAAAATAGAGGTCCTTTCTTTTATCTTTTCTTATTATTCTCATATATATATATATATTATTTTTTTTTTAGTAGAATATATATATCCTAATTCTTATCAGTTCTAGTATTAGCAACTCTCTTTTTTTATCCACTTCGTCCATTTTTTTTTATCTTCATCAATTATGAATATGTGTTTACAGGCGTTCTTGCTAAAGCATGTATGAGTGGTATTGATATTGGAATCAATACTTACTTCGAGAAAAAGTAGTAATTAACATATATCTATATGTTCATACCCGTATATATTTTGACCCATCATTTGTGATTGCACGTCTTTGTTTTGAATGTCCCCATACAACGATATCTTTGAAAGAGCCGTACAAGATCCGTGTTCTGACGCTTGTGACTGTGAAGATTCTATAACGTCTACCACTACTACTACCCCATCAACAACACTCCTCACTTCCACTTCCACTACCACTACCACCACCACAGCAGATAACATACTTTATAAAAATATACCTAGTAGAAGGCTTCCGCAAAAGATAATTTTTAAAGACGTGTTTGACGATGGCGCAGACACCGAGGAAGACGAAGCTGATGAAGAAGAAAACGAAGGAGAACATACACACCAGTACACACGTCGACATCAGGGTGATGATGTTGAACTAGATATGGCTAAACATGTATTACGAAAAATTAATACAAGTCCCCTCCATAATATTATATCTGTCCCACAGAGACCTCAACTACGTGATAGAGCAAACAGTTGTGCCTTTATACACCAACTCTCTCGGTCAAATTCTAATGTTGCTACTAGTCCACTGCCTTATCCAAGATGGGAGGATACTTTCCTAACAAGGACTCCTTCTGCTAGTTATCCTCGTAGCAATAATATTACCAGAAATAATAGCTATATCTCGGATTTCCATTGCAATCCATTAAGAAGACAGAGTTCTTCTTTGGCTATTCCTACCCATATCTATGGTCTGGAAAAATATGTATCAAGTGAATTGGACGAATTGTCTTCGTCTTATGTCGATTCAAATATACAACCCGCAACTACTTCATCATCATCGTCATCATCAGCACCGGCACCATCAGCACCATCTAATAACATTGGCACCAACAATAGCAATAGTAATAGTAGCAGCAGCAGTAGTAGTAATAGTCACATTATTAAAGAAGCAGAATCTACCCTATCTAATGCAACATCCATCAAAATCAAAACATCTGATTCAATTTCACCAAATATCGAGAGCCCTTCTGCCAATATCTCCTCACCCATATCGTCACTTACTTCCATACCATCTACTGCATCTTCTACAACATCATCTGACGCTATAAATACTAATAAGAAAAAATCTACCCCGACTTCCCATTTAATGAAATGGAAAAATGCAGCATTGAAAAAGACTCATGGATTAAAACCAACTAGAAAATCATTCATTAAAGTATCATTAGCAAATTCTTTTGCCTAATAAATAAGCATTCCAAATATCATTTTTTTTTATTAAAAAAAAAATATTATCTTTTTTGTTTTTTTCTTGATCATTTTTATATAAATATATCTCCTTTCCCCTTTTCTTATTGAGTCCATAAATATTATTAGTAATTTTTATACATTTATATATATATATATATATATATTAAACATCCTTATTCTTTTAATATATTATTACAACATATTGTTATGATTAATGAAATGCTTCGTCTATCTTTCTTTTCTTCCTTCCCTCTACTTTATTTCTTTTTGTATATACATCTACATTTATATCAATACTACATGACATGTCCAAAAGGAAACTATGTACAATTCGTGTTCTTGTTTGGCTAGATAGTGATCACAAATGTCTTAGTAATAAAGTCACTTCTCATTTTCAACAACTATATATTAAACGTATATTTTGCACTATTTGTTCTTATAACATCATTTCGATACATAATAAATCGAATCTTATTAACATTCTCCGATACATTACCCACTTTGATCATAAAATAATGGCTATAATTCACTAAATATTAAAAATCCATAAACCTTTTTTTTGTTATCAACTGCATTCTTTCACTTCATTCCTCAATGAAATTAGATTTACCAGTATTTGTATGATGGACATTGCACTTTAAATGAATAGCTACTGATTTATAATCACGTTTGACTTTAGGTCCTAACATAATCCCCCCACCTCCAGTCAAATTCTCAGAAGCATTGTTCCATTAAATTAGAAAATCATTATTCAAGTAATGAACTATTGGAAATATCACAGTTTTATTTTTTTTTTCTTTTGTTAGAGGCCTGTTTTGCTATTCGAAATGAACAATTAGTAGAACTCCACACTAACTACCGGATTATGTCACTTAAAGTAATATGTGTTGTCACATTTTATTGCCAATCACTCTATCCTTGTATTCAGTAATAGGACTCATTTGAGGGTAACTTTCTCCTCTCTTTAAACAACACGAGTTTATAATCATAGTAAAAAAAAAAAAATTTTTTTCTTTTTTCGTGCTTTTTCTGTAAAGGAAAAGTTGTCAGTTTGTTACAAAACAAACATTAATAAAATATGAAAAGTAGTAGAACAGGCCATTCAACTTTTTGTTTAAAAAACATGTTAACGAGGTCGAATTTTCCAATATCATAAGCTACCGTATATCCTTAATCTAATCAGGCAACTATGGGGTCGCATGAAGAAGTTCCAAATACAGATCCAATCTTAGATGCAGAGGAAGAATTATATTTTAGTAATGATGCCAATCTCTCTTCTCATCACCATGTCGGTTCAAATTCACAAGAAAATAGTGAAACAATTCAACCTTTCCAAAACGATTGTGCTTGTGCCTATTGTGGTATAGATTCTCCTAAATGTGTTATCAAATGTAATGTTTGTAATAAATGGTTTTGCAATTCAAAGAATGGATCAAACAGTTCGCATATTATCAACCATTTAGTATTTTCACATCACAGTGTTGTTTCTTTACATCCTGACTCAGATTTGGGTGATACAGTGTTAGAATGTTACAATTGTGGCAGAAAGAATGTGTTTTTATTAGGGTTTGTTTCTGCTAAAAGTGAAGCTATAGTAGTTCTACTTTGTAGAATGCCATGTGCACAAACTAAGAATCCGAATTGGGATACAGAACAATGGTTACCATTGATTGAAAACAGACAATTTCTTTCCTGGGTTGCAGAAGAGCCTGACGATGAGACTAAGTTAAAGGCCAGGTTAATCACACCAAGTCAAATATCCAAATTAGAAGCCAAATGGAGATCTAATAGGGATGCCACAATCAACGACATCGATATTCCAGAGGAACAAGAAGATATTCCACCATTGTTATTGAGATATCAAGATGCTTACGAATACCAAAGATCGTATGGTCCATTAATTAAATTGGAGGCAGACTACGATAAACAACTGAAAGAGTCACAAGCTTTAGAACATATTTCTGTCTCATGGTCCTTAGCATTAAATAATAGACATTTGGCTTCTTTTTCTTTATCCACCTTTGAATCTAATGAACTAAAAGTCGCAGTTGGGGATGAAATGGTTTTATATTATTCAGGTTTGCAGCATCCTGACTGGGAAGGTCGTGGTTATATTGTACGTTTACCTAACAGTTTCCAAGATACATTCACACTAGAATTAAAACCAAGTAAAACACCACCTCCAACACATTTAACGACCGGTTTCACTGCAGAATTTATTTGGAAAGGTACATCATATGATAGAATGCAAGATGCATTGAAAAAATTTGCTGTTGACAAGAAATCTATCTCAGGTTACTTATATTACAAGATTCTTGGACATGACGTTGTAGATATCACATTTGATGTCCCATTACCAAAGGAGTTTTCAATTGCACATTTTAACAAACTAAATGCATCACAATCACACGCAGTTGAACATGTGTTGCAAAGACCGTTATCCTTAATTCAAGGTCCTCCAGGTACTGGTAAGACAGTTACTTCTGCTACCATTGTATATCATCTTGCTAAACTACATAAGGAAAGAATCTTAGTATGTGCTCCATCTAATGTCGCAGTAGATCATCTAGCTGCAAAATTACGTGATCTCGGTTTAAAAGTGGTAAGATTGACTGCAAAGTCAAGAGAAGATGTTGAAAGTTCTGTTTCTGATTTAGCATTACATAATTTAGTAGCTAGAAGTTCTAAAGGGGAATTGAAAAAATTACTAAAATTAAAAGAAGAGGTAGGTGAGTTATCGGCTTCTGACACAAAGAGATTTGTTAAATTAGTTAAAAAGTCTGAATCTGAAATTTTAAATAAAGCTGATGTTGTTTGTTGCACTTGTGTCGGTGCCGGTGATAAACGTCTAGATACAAAATTCAGAACAGTTTTAATTGACGAAAGCACACAAGCTACTGAACCTGAATGTTTAATTCCAATTGTCAAAGGTGCAAAGCAAGTAATTTTGGTTGGTGATCATCAACAACTAGGTCCGGTTATTTTAGAAAGAAAGGCAGCAGATGCAGGGTTGAAACAATCCTTGTTTGAAAGGTTGATTTCTCTAGGACATGTTCCGATCAGACTTGAAGTTCAATATCGTATGAATCCACACTTAAGTGAATTTCCAAGTAATATGTTTTATGAAGGTAGTTTACAAAATGGTGTTACTATCGAACAAAGAACTGCCACGAAGAGTTCATTCCCATGGCCTATCCATGGTGTACCAATGATGTTCTGGGCAAATTATGGTAGAGAAGAAATATCAGGTAATGGTACATCATATCTGAACAGAATTGAGGCTATGAATTGTGAACGTATTATAACAAGATTGTTTAAGGATGGTGTCAAACCAGAACAAATTGGTGTTATTACTCCTTATGAAGGTCAGAGAGCATATATTTTACAATATATGCAAATGAATGGTTCTATGGATAAAGAATTATATGTTAAGGTTGAAATAGCCTCTGTAGATGCATTCCAAGGTCGTGAAAAGGACTATATCATCTTGTCCTGTGTTCGTGCAAATGAACAGCAAGCTATCGGTTTCTTAAGAGATCCTCGTCGTTTGAATGTAGGCTTGACCCGTGCCAAATATGGGTTGGTTATCCTTGGAAATCCAAGATCTTTATCTAAAAACCTATTATGGAATCATTTATTAATTCATTTTAGAGAAAAAGGTTGCTTGGTTGAAGGTTCATTAGATAACTTACAGATCTGTACCGTTCAATTGACTAAGATGCAACCAAGAAAGGAGAAGAATAATAAGGAAAGTTCCAATAGACAATTTGACATGGGAATGGGAATGGGTGTTGATATGGGAAACCAAGCTTTTAATCAAGGATTTGATATGCAAAATTTCATGTCGTTCCAAATTCCAGGTGCCAATATGCCATTTGTTCCTGGATTAGATTCTAATAATGATTTTATGCCATATGCTAATAGTGGTGATTGGAATTTTGGTAATTTTGCTAATCCATATTCTATGAACAACAATCCTAATCTAAATAACAACGTTTATCAAGGTATAGGCCGTCCATTAGATTCAAACTATGCTCAAAAATTAGATAATGCTGAGGATAGTCAGAATAAGAAGGGTACTAATGACACATTAACAAAAGGGTTTTCCTCCCTGGAAATTTAATATATTATACTAATTAATCATTATGTTTTTCAAGTAACAAAATATTCCTTTGAAAACAAAAAATGCATAAATAAAGAGATTGTGAGTGTTGACACTTTTGGAAACGATGGAGTCAAGATATTGAATTAACTCCTAGAATGTATTCTGGTTCTTATAGATATGTTAAGGTTACTATCCATTTACTTGTATTAAGCGATATTCAAGCTTTTGATAAATATATAAGACCAAAAATATATAAAGTCTTTATGATTGTGCATTAATTAGTAATATTGTAGTCGTATATGTATGTTTGGTTTGCTATTAAGTCGCAAGATTTCTTGACATGATAAGGTAAGCTATATAAAGATTATACGTTTATACAGAGAGTAAACAAAAGTTTGAGGCAGTATAGTAGTCTTTAGTTACTTTCTATCTCCTTCCTTCTTCTCCTAACTCTCTTTTTCTCTGCTTACGGAGTTTAAGAATACTCAAAGGAACAACCATGTAATACATAACCTGTCCCCCCCCCCCCCCCAAAAAAAAAAAAAAAAATCAAGACGGCATCAACAGTTTCTATCCTTATTATTTTCGCTGTTTATTAGTTGTTTCATTTCAAGATCTTCCACAAGACCATTCGTAATTTCTGTATCGTATGGGTGAACAATGCGCGAACAATAGATTTCCTGTGTCATTCTCTTTTATTTTTTATAAAACACACTCTCTATTTCGCCCCCGCTCTCCAACAAAAGGTGGTTCAAATGGCCGAACACAAAGAGAATTTTTTGATTCAACGTCTTTGGAGTGCCTTTTCTTCTGCCTTTTTTTGGTTACTTTTCTTCCATTTATTCTGAAAATCGACGAAGAAAAACTATAGGTAAAAAACATAGGGCTTCTTTAAAGAAAGTATAGTTTTCCTTTTTTTAACATATACTTATTAAGGGTTAAAAATGTAAAAATCATGTATTAATGAAAAGCGTAGTTTAAAAAACCTTTTTCCATTACATGAATTAATGCTATATATGCCAGGAAATATAAAAGTTTAATTATTCAACTTCTTTGATTTGTATTTTATTTTTTTTTTATATTCATAATTGTTATATACAATCTAGAAAAAAATTGCTATTTAGATATCTATATGTACTGATTTCTTTGGGCACCAATCAAAACCAGGGTTTTTGAAGAATAATTTTTTTTATAGTTGGTAAAACTAATTGAAACGTTATGGTTTTCAAAAATTTAAGAAAATTTTTTAAAAATAACAAAAACATTTTCTCTTATATTGTGTTTTTTAAATAGAGTTAAAATTTTCATTTTCTATTTTTTTCCCCCAAACTTTATTTCCTATTTTAGAGGAGGATGAAAGAGTCGAGGAGTAGACACTTCTTCTTGAAACAATAGTAAACTGTCCGATTGGGTGATATCTTTAAAAAAGTTATAAGAGAGAAAGGACAGTATTTTTTGATTACATAAGAAGCCGATTACATATGTATAGGTATATGTATATGTATTCGTGTATGAAAAGAATTAGTAATACTACTACTATTACTAATAACGGTAAAACACTATGAAGAGAAAAGAAGAAAAATAATGAGACATTAGGTAATATGGAAGTGTTGCTCCTAAAAAAAATTATGCTCGAGGGAAAGATATATAACTGGCATTCAATCGCAGAACTTAGTTGAATTTCATCAAATAACAACTCTCAGTTATAATAACTCTCAAAGAAACAACAAACCACAAGCACAATAATTCAACAGCTTTAAACAAACTGAATCAAACCAAAAAAACCAGTTATCATTAATAATAGTATAATGCCCTTCTCTGAGGATTTTGAACCAGTTCCTTTAAAAGATACTGAATTATATAAACCAATTACAATTGGTAAGATCACATTACCACACCGTGTAGTAATGGCTCCTTTGACTAGAATGAGAGCTCTTTATCCGGGAAACATTCCAAATGGCGAACTTACTCCAACATACTATGCTCAAAGGTCTCAAGTTCCAGGTACCTTGATTATCACTGAAGCATCCTTTATTTCTGCACAAGCTGGTGGTTATGATAACGCTCCAGGTATTTGGTCAGACGAACAAAATGAGCAATGGAAGAAAATTTTCCAAAAGATTCATGATAATAAATCTTATGTTTTTGCTCAATTGTGGAATTTAGGTAGACAAGCTTTCCCAGATTGTATGGCAAGAGATGGTTTACGTTACGATTCAGCCTCAGATGATGTATATATGGATGAAGAGACTAAACAAGCCTCTATTAAAGCTGGCATTAAACAACATGGAATTACAAAGGATGAAATCAAACAATACATCAAGGAATATGTTGAATCATCCAAAAAGATTATTGCTTCTGGTGCTGATGGTGTTGAAATCCATAGCGCCAATGGTTACTTGTTACACCAATTTATAAATGCAAGCACTAACAAGAGAACTGATGAATACGGTGGTTCAATTGAAAACAGAACTCGTTTCACTTTAGAAGTTGTAGACGCTCTAATTGATACCGTCGGTGCTGAAAGAGTCGGTATTAGATTTTCCCCATTTTTTAGATCTGCTGGTATGCTTGGTGCAGATGAGCCAGAAGTCTTTGAAACGTATTCGTATATTTTGGATGAACTAGAAAAGAGAGCACAAAATGGTAATCGTTTAGCTTATGTTCATTTCATTGAGCCAAGAGTCACCAAAGGTTGGCATGAAAATGACGATGGTGCTGATTATCAACACAGCAACAATTTTGTATACGACCACTGGAAGGGTCCTGTAATTAGAGCAGGTAATTTTGCCGCACATCCAGACCTTACTAAAGAAGCGTTGAATGACCAAACTTTAATTGCTTATGGTAGATACTTTATTTCTACTCCTGATTTAGTCCAAAGATTAGCAGAAGGTTTACCATTGAATAAATATGATAGAAACACTTTCTATAGCCCTGATGCAAAGGGTTACATTGACTATCCAACTTATGATGAAGCTATCAAGTTGGGATGGAAATAATTTATTTATTGAATACCATTATATAGATATAGTTTACTTATATGTTAGTTGATTCTTGAAAAAAGTACAAAGAATAAAATAATAAGATAAAGTTTATAAAGATAAATTCAGCAGCACTGTCTACATTTCTTAGTTATACATATGTCAATCAAGCAGTGGTGATTTCACCTAAACTTCAAAGCGTGTTACACTAATAACCATAAAAATCTGAAGCGATCATATATAGTATGGTTCATGTCTCTTAATTTCATAATAATCAGGACACAGGTTAAGCCCAAAATGTAAAGGACATTTTTTTGTAGCAAGACTCTCATATTAAGGAGAAATGGTTCCACTTTTTTTTTCATCATTATTGTTTTTTTTTCAAAAGAAGCACTTGCTCCTGTGATTACCTCACTTAATTGTTGCGTATGATTTTGTTAAAAAATGTGCGTTCATCTTAATAAGTATTTTTTTTTCCTTTAGTATTTCAAATAAATTGACACCTTCTTGTCATTCAAATCAAAAATTGTATTTAATTTTCATTTGATTTTGCTCTTTAGTTTTTTATCTTCCGATAATAATGTTTTAGGAAAATCATGTGTGAACTGATACGTTCTAGGTTAGGCGATTTACCGATCTTTCTTGTTTTTTATAAAATTGTTACTTGAGGTCACTAAAAAATGACACAACTATTTTTATATTTTTTATTGTAGGATTATCTTCAGGTTCATCAATAGGGAACTTAGTGTTCGCTGTAAACCATTTGCAGTACAGATTATTTAGTTGCACTTTTAACTAGTTTTCTTTTTTTAAAAATCTTTTAAGTTTGTCATTGAATCCATTTTGTGACACTTTAATGAAGTTGAACCTGAATAATCTTTTTTTTTCCTTTAACCATATCCTTAACAGTATTCTTACCTTTCCTCGCAGGCATGCAAAATGGGTCAGCAGAAGGATCCTTGTTGGTGCAGTCCTGTTTCCTCAGTTTTTTGATAAGGATAATGTTCGTCATTTTTTTTTAGAGACTTATTTGGCAGAATAAAAGAATTTTTTTTTGGTATTGAAAGGTGTTTCTTTAACTTTAAAGAATTTTTTATTTTGTAAAAAATGTCTCGAAAGCTCCTTGTTGTTGAAAGTCATTTCAAATTCGTTTGATATGCAACAGTAAGACACGCTTAGCTAAATTTGTTATAATATCAGAAACAATAATATAAATCTATTTGATAATTCATATAAGAAGCTTATGAGTTGTTAAAATATGAGAAAAATAAAATAACATAAGTAGGAATAAAAGTAAATGAACTAAAGCATAAACGTAAAAACAAGTGTAAGAAGAAAGTTTGTAAAAGAGGAAAGAAACAAGTCTTCAGTATTTAGTTTATATTGAAATTCCGAAAGTGCTTTTGTGATATTGAAGTCTTGTTTTAATATATTAATAAAGTGAAGAAAACAATATAAAATTGTCGATATGAATATCAGACTTTTATTAGCAAAATAATACTTCGAATATGCAAATTTAAAAGGAGTTAAATGATAAAAAGTTATCTTCCATCTAATTGTCTGTAAACAGTAGCTTTTTTTTGTTTAAGCAAGATGTGAGGCAAGATGAAATAACGACTGTATATGTAATAAATTAGCATGAAAAAAAAAAA